>ML675613.1:2111229-2221604 GCA_007922155.1 Mesoclemmys tuberculata | reverse complement strand
TTACACCCAGCCCCCCGCACCGCGACCGCCCCCGGGGGGCATTTACTCCCAGCCCCCCGCACCGCGACCGCCCCCGGGGCATTTACACCCAGCCCCCTGCATTGCAACTGCCACCCTTCGGGGCATCTCAGCTCTACCTGCCCCCCCAGTCCCCGAGCCCTGCCCCTGCTTTGGGCAGCCATAAGAACAGGGACTTGGTGTAACGTGGCAGCACTCAGGGTGCGTCTACACTCCCACGCGAAGGTGCAATTACACGGGCAGGGACAGCTATGCTAGGAGCCTGGCGCCACCACGTCCTCACTGCTTTTGTTCCCCGTCCCAGCTCGGTTTGGGCTAGCACGGGTCTGCCACTGCCACAGTGGCACCAGTGCCGCATCCTGTGACCGACAGCTCTTTGAGGCCTGGGCTAGGTCTGTTCCGTATGTACAGCGCCTAGCCCAACGGGGGGCAGGTGCACAGCTAGGGCTCCTCCATCCTACAACCATGCAATAAATAAACCCAGCAGCCTTAACGGTGCCCCTGTGTGGGGCTGCTCTATGCAACACACTCCAATGACACAGTCACTTGTGCAAACTGGCAGGAACCTCTCCCGGGAAGGTGTGGGGGGAGCTTGAGACCTGCCTGCCCCAGGCAGGGATGGGATGGTTAACACTGGCTCGTGGAAGAGGCGAGACTTGAACTCCTGGACCCTAGCCTAGAGCATCTTCCTCTAAGCCAAAGGGTATTTGTTTGGGGTGGGGGTGGGATGGAGTTTCCAGTGAAATCAGGCTCAGTTGGGCGCAGTCTCTTTCTGCAGCACTGCTCAGCTTGGACGACCGAAAAGGGCTTTAACCAGCTACATAGCAGGATGGTGGAATTGCTTAATCCACAAGGCTGCAGCTTCTTCTCGGGCACAGCGCGGCAGCTGTTTACACCCACGTCCCGCACCTAGTGCTGAGATGCAGCTGCCTCTGGGGTGGGATATAGCCACAGCACATATATGTCACCCAGCTCTGGTTTGGGCCACAGCGGCTGTTTAAAAGCCTGGAGCAACCCCCTGCACAAGAGCGTCTTCCAGGAGTGGTCAGATCATGCTCTGTGTGCTTCTCACCCGTACAACACCTCAGCCCAGAGCCTTGCAGCGGCGTCGCCCCATTTGGGGTCCTGCGCTCACTGCACGCCTGGGACTCGGTCACCCTGGCTGCTCCAGGCTAGCTCGGAGATCTCCGGACGGCTGGGTCGGTGGCTGTGATGCAATGCGCCTGCCATCTGTGTTTCCTGTTTGCAGGCAGAGCTGGTTTGGCATGAGGGCATCCGGATGTAGGAGGCACCCTTCCCTCCCAGCCCCGCAGGGTACAGGACACCACCCTCGGCAGGAATAATGAGCGGTTAGGACAGGCCGTGAAGGTGGGTCACTAGGAATGCGGAGAGGCAGGCTGGAGTCAGCCACGCTGGAGTTTGGCTGGGAAGCCGGCAGGATCGACTTGCTTCATCCCAAACGTGCCAGGGATCTTTACCACCCACAGATTGCCTGGCCGCGAGAAAGATGCTCCCCCCACAGAGCTGGCGTCCTGCCGTTAGGCAGCACTGATTGCAAGGGGACAGTGACCCCTACTAAGTCCCCACCCCATGCCCTGCAGCAAGTGCCCCTCGTGCCAGGCTGGGATGTTGGGGCCTGTACTGTGTTAGGGGCGCACGCCCCCCACCAAGAGTTTCCGGAGCCAGCCTCGTGCCTCTGCTTTGCCCTGGGTCAGGTGCTGCTGGCTTGCCTTGCAGTGAATCCCAAGAGAGGGAGTGGTGGCAGGACAAGGGCCCAGCAGTCTCTGAAGCTGGACACAGGCCTGGAGAGAACAGGGAGAATCCCCACTGGCAAGGGGCAGCATGGGGTATGTGACACACAGCCCTGCAGTTCCCATTCCAGCCACGAGGGGGCCATGGCAGCACCGTGAGCTGCCAGCTCGCTAGCATAGAGGGTGACACAGGGCGTGCATGAACAGAACTGGAGATGCAGTGGAGGGCAACGCAGGGGAGGGGAGAATTCTTCTCACCTCACTGCGTCATGCATCGCGCCTGCCCCCTTGTACAGAGGGGGAAACTGAGGCAAGGCGGAGGGGCTCTTCCAAGGCCATGCAGCAAGTCACCGCCAGAGATGGATGCAGAACGCAGGAGTCCTGACTCACATTTGCTGCTCTAACCACTAGACCCCCGTTCCCCTCCCAGAGCTGGGATGGAGTCCAGGAGTCCTGGCTTCCAGGCCAGGGCCTTAACCATAAAACCAAGGCGAAGAGGAGCCCAGCCACTGAAGGACTTAGATACTAGAGCATGCGAGCTGGCTCTGGGCTGCTGGGGGAGATGGGCACAGAGGGCTGCCCGGAACCCATTGGCTTTAATGCTGCAGGAACACAGGGTTCTCTGCTGGAAGCAGGGACCCTCTTCTTGGGTTGGGAGGGCAGGGGGCACTGCCCCAACCTGGAAACAGCCACCTCGGGGGTGGCACTGGTACAGCCACAAGGCCCAGCAGAGGGGAACTGAAACTGACTGGGAGAGGGGATGCATCGGCAGAGCTGGGTGGGAAAGCGGGGGGGAGGGGGAGGCAGGGGCTGCAATGCATCACATCCCTGACCCTGGATCCTGAACTCAGTTGGTCACATCCCCCTCCCTGCCCCCTAAGGCCCAAAAGCTCCCAGCTGAGCCCCCCCATGGAGCAGAACCCCCCCCCCAGTAACCTTGCTCTGTCTAGGAGGCTGTTAGGAGGGGTGGGCTGCCCTGGCTCTGAGCTGCCCCAGCCCTGCCCACCAGTCGCAGCAAGCAGAGCCCCATTTTTTTCCCACATTTTTATTATAAAAAGTTTTTTTTTTCCTCTCCACTCGTTAAAATCACATTCAAAAATCAGCCCCAAAAATTAATAACCGTGAGAAGAGACGGACCAAAGACCAATATTTACAGACACTGCGAGGAGGGGGGAAGCCCCACCCCCAAAAGAAAATCAATCCCCAAGGGGAAACAGAAAGAACCATTGGCAGAACAGGCAGAACTCATCACACGGGGCAGGGGACGGGGGTGCATGCAGCACAGCCAGGTTTGCATGCGGTGGGGGGCTGGGAGACCATGGAGATGCAGGTGGGAGGGGACACCCCCCACCACTCCCTTTGTGAAATGCTCCCCCCCCGGTAGACTGCCCTCTCTCCTACCCCCACCGTGGATGGGATGGGATCCAGGATTCAGCCACGCCAGGAGCCTGTCTGGGAGGGGGTTTATAACACTGAGCAGGGGTGGGAGACGAGTGAGGGTGTCTAGCTGGAGCGATAATACAAGGGGCTGCGGATGGGGGGGGGAGCAGGGCCGGCACCCCTGGGCACAGGGGCCCCATGGCACAGAGATATTTACATTGGCCACCCTCAGTCTCCGACACACAGCAGTTGCCCCTAGCACTGGCCAGACAAGCAGCAGTGGCCTCAGGCACATCTTCCTTCTCCTTTGGCACAAGGCCCATGCACCCCCATAAGGTGGGGCCCGGCGAAACACCCATCTCCCTTGCTCTGGGAGGAGGGCGGGGGGCAGAGACGTGGCACGATGGGAGCAGTTACACCTGCGCTGACCTGGCTTTGGCGTAGATCACGGGTGAAACGAGTGGCCTGAGGCTGCCAGGCCAGGGACTGACCCCTTGTTTTTTGGCACGGTTTATTGTGAATACCCTGCGGGGTTCTGGGGGGCAAGGGGAGGAGGGCAGGCATCCCAGCCATGTGAGAATGGGGAGGGTGGAGCTGTGCATTAGGCCTGGGGGCATTGGCCCAATGAGAGCATGAGCCCAGGGCTGGGGACTGTTGGCGTGGGTAGAGGCTGCCTGCTTTCCTCAGCTAATTAATTGTTCATTCCTGATGCGACTCCTGCTCCTCTTCCTCTTGGAGCGGGGGCGGTGGGGGACAGAGCCAACTTTGGGAGGTACTCCCCTCCCTCCTGATCCTGCCCCGCACCCCTTTGGGGCCCTAGTGATTTCATAATGGAGCACGAAAACAGGAAGTTAAGTGCCAAAGAGGAATTTCCTTCCTGTGACCCCCACATCCCCTGTCCTGCTGGGGGAGGAGTGGGGGGGGGGAAAACAGCACAGCCCCTGCCCCATGAGTTAAGCTGGGAAGCAGCAGGGGAGAAATGGATCCAGAAAGCAGGATCCATTCCCAAACTGGGAGGGGCACTCTGCCCCACCCCCTCCAGAGGCCCCACCCCTCATGGTAATATACCAGCAGGGGGCGGGGCCGGAGTCACAAGGATCAGCAAATTAACAGTTACGGTTCCGCTGGGGGTGCGAGTAAAACCCAACCCAATAAATTAAAGGGGGGGGAGGCGTGGGGGTCAGAGGCCATTGGCGCTGGAGCGCTGCATCAGTGGCACCTTGCTGAGCTCCACCACGGGCGAGCGCGGCTTGTTCTTCATCTTGGGCACCCGCTGAAGCAACTGCTGGGCCTCGTGGTAGGCGTCGCGCAGCTCCTTCTTCCACTGCACCAGCTCGGGGTCGCTCTGTGCCGGGAGAGGGAGCGGAGGTGGAGTTAGCCACCAGGTCGGGGTCATGGCCAGGGGCAGTCGCCAGTGAGTCACGGAGGGGTCAGTCCACCGGCCCGGAAGGGTCAGGCTCTAGTCTGGGGGAAATGGCCTTTCTGGCAACCAAGAGGTAGCGACCGTTCAAGGGCAAAGGTCAGGGGTCACACCTAGGGGTAAGGACCGTTCTGATGACCTTGCTGGAGAATGCGAGCGGCCGTTCGAGGTCACAGGTCCTTCTGGGACATGCTCTAGCCCGTGAGCCAGGTGGGGCCGGGCTCAGAGGTCAGCGCAAATGACACGTACGGGGATGGCCTTTAACACGTAGCAGCAGGCTGGGGTCAGCCCAGAATCAGAGCTCACATCTGGGAGCAACGCCTGTCTCGGTGACCAACGGGGGGGCTGTGGCCTGGAGCTTTGGGAGGAGTTCCCGCCCTGCCTGGCACTTGGGCAGCTCTCAGCCTGCAGGACGGGGAGGGAGCAGCCCTAGGGAACAGGCCCTGGCGGGAGCAGGGACATGGTGTGGCCCTGGCTCAGCCGGGGGCGCTGGTGGCGGGGCAAGGGGGCAGCACTGGGGAGGGGGGCACACTCACGTCACACTGCAGGATGAGCTGCCGGTGCTCCCGGGTCTTGAGCAGGATGCATTTGCGCTCCTTGATCTGGGTGTCCTCCACCGACTGGATTTCCTCCATGGTGAGCAGGGACTGCTGCAGGAGGCAGAGTGCCAGGGGGGTGAGACACAGAACATTGCTCCCCACCCCCACCTAGCGTCCTCCCCCCGAGGCCCTGCCTCCAGCTCCCTACCGGGGACTCGCCCTCCCCTCGCCACTCCAGCCGGTTGGGGAACAGGTAGAAGTATCGCCGCTGCCATGGTGTCAGGAAGGGGTTGCCCATCTTGGACATGTAGCCGTGCATGATGCAGTCCTTGCCCAGGGCGTAGTCTGTGCCGGGGAGAGATGGAGAGAGACGGTCAGATCGCAGCGCCAGCCAGCGGTCGACGCGCAGGGAAGTGCCAGCAGGGGGCGCTGTAGAGCGTGGGGCAGGGGCGCTGGCTGTGGGGGGAAAGCGCCTGGGTAGTGCAGCCCCAGCTTCCCCCAGCAGGGGGTGCTGTAAGGAGTAGGGCTGGCTTCTGGGGAGGTGGGGCGCAGTGGGGAGTGGGCCTGGCCATGTGGGAAAGCTCTTAGCAGGGGGCACCATGGGGATGGAGATCAGCCATGCGGGGGGGTTGCCAGCAGGGGGCACTGTGGGGAGCTGGGCTGGCCATGGGGGGGGGGGGGATTTGCCAGCAGGGGTACCGTGGGGACAGGGCTCCCCCCCACACACCCTCCTCGTGGCCCAGCTGCTTGTTCTTGGCCTTCTTGCGGGCCTCCAGCTTGTCAGTCTCCGCATTGACGGCGTCAAAGACGGTCTCCGTCACCTCCTGCTGCCAGCGCTCCGAGATGGTGAGCGGGAAGTTGCGATACAGCTCCTGGTCGCTGTCCAACAGCTGGGGGCAGACGAGCGGATGAATGGACGGACAGACAGACGGTGGGCGAGCAGTTGGGGCTCCCCCAACCTGGGGCGGTTGGGTACCCCCACATCCCCTCGCTGCATCGCACTCTGGCGGAAGGGCTGTGGCTGGGGGGTTAGCTGGGAAGCCCTTTGTGGGGGTGCAGGAGGCTGGTAGGAAGAAGAAGGGGTCCCCCCTCCCTCCACAATAGGGAACTGGGGCCCCACAGTGAAAGGCTGGGTGGGGGACGCAGCATGTGCCCCCCTACGACCTCTCTTGGCTCTACACCAGCCCCAGCCAGCTCCTGCTGTGACCCCAAGAGAGACTCTAGCACTGCCCCCTCCTTCCTGACCCAGCCCCCACTGCTTACCTACCTCGCCCAGCTCAGACACCCCCCACGTCCCTCAGGCCAGACCCTCACCCGCTCAGAGTCACCCCCGTCCCCATCATCCCGCCCAGGGTGAGACCTCCCTCCTCCCTCTGTTGCCTACAGCGCCAGAATTCCCCCCACGGGCAGCCGGGAGGGCCCCCCAGTGGCAGCAGGTGGCACTGCGCCCGGAAGGGCCCCAGCCCCATTGTGCAGCTGTGTGACTGGTGGAGCTCAGCCCCATTAACTCCTAACGAGCAAAGTCCGTGGCACTGGGAACGCTCAGGGCTTGTGCTGGGAGATGGGATGGTCCCTCCCTAGCAGGGGGAGGAGTGCTAACCCGGGGGGATTTCCTTTGGTACCTTGATCCCTTTCGTGTCCTCTTCGTCGAAGGATCCGATGTCGAAGGCGTCGGCTGCATTCACCTCCCCGCGCGGCGGGATCAGGGGCGGCGGGTACTGCGGAGACAGGGCAGTGGCGGAGGCATTAGAGAATCTGGGGGGGATGGGACAGCAGCTCCCGCCACATGTCCCACCCAGCTGCTCCCTGTCCCCCTCCCTCCCCACTTACCTTCTGCAGGAAAACCATCTGCCAGTCCAGGCTCTGGAAGAAGGGATCCTCCTTCACCTCTTGTGCCCTGGGAAGGAAGACGGGGGGCGGGATGGTCAGCAGAGGTGGCGTGAGGGTCTCCCTGACCCCCTACGTGAGGGGAAGGAATGCCGCAACCCGTGTTCCCAGCCAAAGCAGTAGCTCAGAACCTGATGTTGGGCCCTAGAGGCCTGATTCTAGCAGGGGCAGGCCTGGAGCACGCGGAAGAGAGGCATATGGAGATAGCAGTGCCAGGCCAGCAGGAGGAGCTCTGGAGCTGCCTCTTCTATAAACACAGGGACTGTATTTCTGTAGGGCCTATGTGAACAGCGCCACTCAGGCTGAGGGATGGGTCTATTGAAGTAGGGGGACTGTAGCCCCCTGCACCCGTCCTTCCTGGGTTGGCTCTTGCCTTGTGCCTCCTGGGTCCTGGTGCCACCCCAGGGTATGGCAAAGTCACCCCCACCCCAAGTCAGGGACTCACCCGTGCCCCATGCAGCCCAGCCTCCGGTTGACGTCTCTCTGGAGCAGCCCTTCCAGCAGGGAGCGCAGCTGAGGCGAGAAGGAGTCGGGCAGCTCCACAGGCTGCGGAGGAGGGGAGAGGATTATCTTATGGGGAGGGGCACCCAGTATGGGGGCCAATCCCCTGCCCGGGACCTGGGCAGACCCTGCATGGGGATGGAGGGACATCATGGTTCCAAACCCAGCCAGCAGGAGGCGGCGGTGTACACACGCACGCTGCCCCAGCCAGGTGGGAGTTCCATTCTACCAGGGGCTACAGGGCTGGGCCGGGCTCCGGTCCACAGAGCCGGGCACGTCCAGCTTGGCGAGGCAGGGCCCTGGCTGAGGGCCGGAGGGGCGGGGCTGGGGGACGGGCTGGCTAGCCAGGGGCTCAGAGCTGAAGAGCAGGGCTGTTCCTGGCCTGGAGCGACAGGGAAGTGGCTTGTGCAGATGGGGTGGGGGGCGAGGCCCCCCCTCTTCGTGCAGCCCTGAAATCCTGATGGCCTGGGCTGGGCGCCCCCTCTGCTGGAGCTCCCCCACTCACCATGGTCAGGGTCATGCGGTCAATCTCATGCTTGTCCTTGGTCTTGTGCTGCCGGAAGGGGCTGTGCCTGCGATGGGAGGGGAGAGGGCGGTCAGCCGCTGTCCATGCCAAACCCCCCCCCGCCCCGTGGGCCCCTCTGCCCCACACGCGCCCCCTCCCCCCAGCGCACTCACTCACCCCCTCAGCAGCTTGAAGAGCATGCAGCCCAGGGAGAACCAGTCGGCGCTGCTGTCGTAGGCCACTCCCTTCTGCAGTACCTCCGGCGCCATGTACCCGTGCGTGCCGCTGTGGGGATATTGGGGAGGGAGGGGGGAGAGACAGACAGACAAGGGGGGTCAGAACAACAGAGCCATGGCCAGCCTAGGAACTGCAGTGCCACACGCTCCCTGCAGAAGGTGCAAAGAGCCACCACAAGCCCAGCCTCTCCCAGTAGGGGGCGCTGCAGGGAGCGGAATGGGGGCGATGGTGGTGGTGTGGGGGACGGGGGACAGGAGGAGTTCCCGGACACTCACACGCTGGCATGCGGCTTCTTCTTGGAGAAATCACAGGCCAGTCCCAGGTCCGAGATCCTGACGTGGCCAAACTCGTCCAGCAGGATGTTTGCTGGCTGCAGAGACACGAGAGCAGTCCCATGAGCCGGGGTGATGGGATGGGAAAACCCAGGGTGGGGACAGAGGGGAAATGCAGTGTCTGAAATACTCTGGGAAATGGGAGGCGAGCCAGCGGGTGGGAGGGGGGCGCTGGGCAAAGCCAGTCCCTCGCACCTGCCTTTCTCCCCGGAACGTCACTAATCAGGAAGGTGGGGTCTTGGAATGGTAGCTCTGCTCTCACCGAGATCTCTGGGCAACACCCCCTGGGGGGGCTGAGCAGGAGGGAACCCCATGGGGGAGATGGCAGGGTTATCCTGAGGTGCTGGCATGGGGGAACTCCCATGATGGGAGGGCTAAGGCACCGGGAGGGGGCGGGTTTACCTGGAGGTCCGGGTGCGGGAGGATGGGACATACCCATGGTGGGAGGAGGACGGTGTGATGCTGGCGGATCAGGTGTCAGCTCTTGCTAAAGCTTTAGGCCTCAGCCAAGGACAGACAAATGAATTGCTGGAAACCCGTCCAGCTCACCTGTGTGTCAGTATGGGGCAGGTGGGTATCGGACGTATAACAATGTGTTCAGACTTGATGAAATGCTCGTATGTCGCAATGTGTATTAATCCTGTTTGGAATACCTGGATTCCATGCTATCAGGTGATACTTAAACGTTAGCTGTATCGCTGTAAAATGTTTGTTCAGAACCATGTAATTCACCAGACAAGAACAAACCTTTACTTAGTGCAAACTGCTATGAAAGGTACTACACCTCTTGCCCATCTGGAAAGGCTATCAAAACTAAATGGGCCATTCTGGGACACCACAATACAAAGACTTCGCTACTTGCCCTTGCACGGGCTACGTGCAAAAGAGCTCATCTCATCAGCTTGAATTCTGGAAGAAGGAAATAAGAAGTGCAGACATGAAAGTTTTTGATCTCTTTGCTGTTTGGATTCTCCACAGGACTGGAGGCAGGAAACGGAAGCAGAGATCCCCAGGATCAACCTGGGCTAGCACTAAAAGACATTCACTGCTAACAGATTACTACAACTCTCTCATCTTTTGGAACCAAGCCCTGTAACTCATTTGCGTATATACGTTTGCCGGCTTTAACCTGTAAAGCAAGCTCGTTTCTTTTTTCTAGTTAATAAATCCTTAGTGAGTTTACTCTAGGACCGGCTACAGGCAAGGTCTTCGGCGTGGGATCCGAGGTATACACTGACCTGGGGTAAAGGGCTAGTCTCTTGGGACTGGAAGCAGCCTGACTATTTTGTGATTTTGGTGTATAGCGACCAACCCTCACTAAGTCCAGCTTGCCTGGAGGTGAGAGAGACTGGAGTGTCCAACGGGACTGTCTGTCACTCCATGGTAAGACTGGTATAGGGTTTCAAGCATTCACACTTGTTACTGGGTTGGTGAAATGTAATCAGAGACCATGCCACCCATGGGGATCTCTGCCTTGCCTTTTAGACAAACTGCCCTGAGGTGAACCACTCCAGACAGTGGGGTCACACTGAGGTCCCGGTGTGGGAGGATGGACACCCGTGGTAGGAGGAGGAGGGGTTACCTTGAGATCCCAGTGTTGGAGGAGGGGACACCCATGGTGGGATGGGGCAGGGCTCCAGAAGGGGGTGGGATTACCTTGAGATCCTGGCGTGGGAGGGTGGGAGACGCCCCCCCATGGTGGGAGGGGGTGGGGCTACCTTGAGGTCCCGGTACACCACGAAGCGGTTGTGCATGTGCTCCAGGCCCAGGATGATCTCAGCGGCGTAGAAGCGCATCTCGGCCTCGGAAAAGACCCCGTGCTGGGAGAGGTGGTAATGCAAGTCGCCCCCTGGCAAGAGAGACAGCCAACACCTTCGTCAACGTAAAGCCCTGCCCCACAGGAAAGACAGGATGGGCCACGCAGGGGCTGGCAGGATGGCCTAGTGGCTAGCACACCAGGCTAGGTTCAAACCCAGGCACAGGCTCGTTGGGCAAATCACATCCCCACTCTGTGCCTCAGTTCCCCTCCCCCTCTGCCTGTGTGGACGGCAAGTTCCTTGGGGCAGGCAGTGTCTCGCTGGGCGCGTGCAGCACCTGGCACCGGTGCCGAGGCTAAGATCAGGTGTATTAGTGGGAGCGGCATGGGGGCTGCAGGGTCCCATGCGGATAGCAGGGGGGCTCTCACCATTCATGAGGTCCAGGATGAAGCTGAGTTTGTCGGGGGTGTGGAAGGCGTAGGACATACACACGATGAAGGGGCAGTCCTGGGGCGAGAGGGCAAGGGTCACCCACAGATCGAGGGAGCCCCACTGACTGCGGCATAGCAACCTCCTCCCTCAACCACGACATGCTCCATCCCTCCCCCACGTCTCTCCCTACCCGCTGCCCCCCACGAAAGCCCTCTCCACGTTCCCCCAGGCGCTGCCCCCACCCCTTCATCCCTGTCTGCGTGCTGCCCCACCTGTCACACACTGCCCCCTCAAACTCCTGGTCCCCCCTTGTGCTCCCCAGCCCTTGCCTGTGCTCCCCCCCCCCGGCCATCCCATGTGCTAACTGCTTCCCCTGCTGTCCCCCCCTTTGCCCTGGATCGGAACTGCCCTGTTGTGATGCACCCCCCCACTTGCGCCCCAGCCAGGCGGACCCCATGGCTGCAGTGCAAAGGCTGTCCTCACCCCAGTGCTGACAAGGGACAGCATGATGCGCTCGTTCAGGGCCAGCGTCTCCCCCTGCTTCATCTTAATGCGCTTCTTGTCCAGACACTTCATGGCATACCTGCCCGCAAGAGAGAGAAAATAATCCCTGCTGCTAGACTGCCGCCTCCCACAGCAAATCTCCACGCCTCGGTACCCCTCCCTCTCCCACAGCAAATCTTCACAGCCCTCGCCCCTGTATCCCTCCGCCTCCCCTGGCTAACTCCACGCCTCGGTACCCCTCCCTCTCCCACAGCAAATCTTCACACCCCTCGCCCCCGTATCCCCCCGCCTCCCCTGGCTAATCTCCACACCTCGGTATCCCTCCGCCTCCCGTGGCAGATCACCACACCCCTCGCCCCCGTATCCCTCCCACGGCCATGGCAACCTTCCCCCTCCCGCCCCCGATCCCTCTGCTTCCCATGACCACAGCTACCTCCATAATGACAGGTACCCTTCCATCCTAGCCACAGCACCATCCTCCTCCCTGAAGGTATCCCTCTGCCTGCAGTGGCCAGGATAACACCAGCACCCCCAGTATCCTTTCTCACCCCCTTGTGGCCCCCTTACCACCCATGCGAGGGGCCCAAGTGTGACAGCGAGCCCCCCCCCCCCAGCTCATCTCCCCAGTCTTAGCTAATTACATCTTGCCCGTGTCCGCTTTCCGGCAGCCGTACACCTCTCCGAAGCCGCCCCGGCCGATGATCCGGTGCACGCTGAAGTCGTTCATGGTCAGCTGAGCCCGCACGGGGGGAGGGAGGAGAACCCAGACATTAATCGCATCGTATGGCAGCGAACTCACGGCACACCACGCGGCGCGGCGTCCCCTCCCAGAGCGCCCCGCCCACAGGCATCGCATGCTTGGCATTAAGGCCTCGGACTCCGAACTCTTGGGCTCAATTCCTAGCTCTGCCACTGACGCCCGGGCGATGCTGAGCGCGTTGCTCCCCTCCCCCTCCCTTTGGGCCTCAGGTTCCCCAGATGCGACGCAACGAGAATAATCCATCCTGTGTCCAGACTGCATATTACTGGGGGGCAGGACCTAGCACAAGAGCAATCATTTACTGGAACAACAGCACCTGCTCCCTCGCCATTCCCACCGCTGCCAGCACTTCCGTTGTAGCATTGCAGGGAGGCGCGCTCCCCATACCCCCCACCGCCGAGGAGGGGGTTGGATCTCCACCTGCATCTAACTGTTGGGGCTCACCAGGGAGCTCCAGCTTGCTGTGCGGCTGGGCCGAGGAGATCCCTTACCCCCATGGGCAGGCGGAGAACAGAAGGGTGTGGGGCAGATCCCAGAGCAGGGCAAAACTGCAGGAAGGGACTGGGGATGGTTTTAGGGGCAGCACTCCCCCAAGTTCATCCCTTTGCCTTGGAACATCTCCCTCCCCTCATCCCCGCATGTGTGTTTAAGGGTCCCCTCTCCCCTTGAACACGCATAGCTCCAGAGGGTTGGGATGATTTGGTGGCAGTGGGATTAGGTTAAGACCAGGGACTCTACAGGGAGCTGGGTTGGGAGGATGGTAGTTGGGGGGTGGGGGTGGTCCCTGTGATGGGCAAGTGGCACATGGAAATGGGATTCAGTTCCAGACAAGCCCATCCCGCCCAAATACAAACTGCCAACCATCCCAGGCTAGGCCCCACAGATGGACTCCAGCCCCCTCCTTTGCCCAAGCCAGGCCCCCCAGAGAGAACCTGCCACTAGATAAATCCACGGGGCGCCCACACCTTGAAGACTGCATGCAGTTCTGGTCACCCCTTCCCCAAAATTGTATCTTAGAATTGGGAAAAGTAGAGAGAAGGACAACAAAGACGAGGGGTCGGGAACAGCTTCCGTACAAGGAGAGATTAAAGGGACGGGGCTGCTCAACTTGGAAAAGAGACGACTAAGAGGGGCTATGACAGAGGTCTATGCAATCAGGACTGGTGCGGAGAAAGCAAACAGGGAAGTGTTATTTACCCCTTCACGTAACACAAGAAGAAGGGGTCACCCAGGGAAATGAAAAGGCAGCAGGTTTAAAACAAAGGCAAGGAAGTATTCCTTCGCACGACGCACAGTCCACTCCTTGCCGGAGGATGGTGTGAAGGCCAAAAGCACAGATCCCTCAATGGTGATTAGCCAAGAAGGTCAGGGTCAGCTCTCAGGGTCATGCTCTACGTGTCCCTAAACCCGACTACATGACAGCTCACTCGATAGTTGCCCTGTCCTGTTCATTCCCTCTGGAGCACCTGGCAGTGGCCCCTGTCGGCAGACAGGACACTGGGCACGCTGGACCAGTGGTCAGACCCAGTGCAGCCGCTCTTATGTTCTGAAGCCCCGGGCAACACTCACATGGATGTTCAGCTCCACGTTCTTCCACTGGCAGAAGCGGGTGAATTTGTCACTACAACAAACCAGAAAGAGGTGAAAAAGCTACAGAGGCCCCAACAGAGCAACTCCCCTGACGTAAACCACCCATCCCCCCCATCCAGAAAGAGACCTCCCCCCCTCCCCTCCAGCTCCTGACAGAGACCCACCTTTCCGGGCGAAGCCCCCCAGCCAGCCCCCAGGCAGCAGGCTGCGCTCACCTCTCAATGAATCTCTGGAAGATGGCCCCATGCAGGTTCTGGCAGATCTCCTCGATGTACGGCTGGGGGAGACACGGGGGTCAGTGCATGGGAAAAAGGGGCTCACAGCAGGGAACCCCCCCATGGGACTAGCCCTGCCAGAATGTTCCTCTTCACCCCACCCCCAACACCACCGTGGCCGCCTCCCCCGGGGGCAGTGGGATGGGACCCCCTTTCCTGGAGACTGTCTAGCAACCCCGCCCTGCACTGAGGGAAAGACAAAGCTTCTTGGACCCTCTCCCTCCCCCGGCCGCCACATCAGTCCCAGCCCCAGCCCTTGCAACCCCCTCCCTCACAGCACCGGGGAGCTGGAGACCAGGCTAGACGGGCTCTTTGGTCCAATGTGGTGCAGCTGGGGAGGAAACAGTGAGCTAGGTGGACCCATGCAACGGGACGGATTTGGTTCAGTGCTGGCCTAGTGGGGCCCATGAGGCTGGTTTGGCACCGCAGAGGGGATGTGGGGCTAGAGAGGTCTGTGGGGCTGACCCCGGGGGGGGGGGGGGGTTGGTGGGAGGAAGGTGGGGAATATGCACCTGGAACAGGTCTGGCGGCACCTGCTTCTTGCTGAGCCGGCTCTGCACATGCTGGGTGGCACTCTTGGTGAAGGGCTGCAGGGAGAGACGTGGGGCAGTGAATGCCTGCGTGGCCCCTTACGCCTTCTCTTGGGGGTCAGGGTAAGTCTGGGGCTGGGTACCCACCACCCCACGGTAGGCCACAGGGCAGGGCTGGGGCACCAGGGGAGACCCTGGACTGTTTGGACAAGGAGAAATCCAACTCTCACGCCAGGACAGGAGGGCCGAGGGAGCAGTGTGTGACAGGGCCCTGGCCCGGCAGGGTAGTTTTGGGGGTCCCCATCTGGGGCGGTTTCAGGTCCTCTCCAGGGCGGCGCACTCACGTGAGAGCAAGACAGCAGCTCCTTCATGATGTACTGGTCAAAGATCTGGCGGCTCTTGGTGGCTCGATCCTCCTCCGAGTCCAGCTTCTCGTATTTCTTAATCTGGGGGGGCAGGGGGAGGGGAGTCACAGTGGGGGGGGCTGCAAAGCCATAGCTGGGAGCCCCCAACATCCCAGAGGGCAGGGGAGCCCTCCAGCAGCCACTCTAACACCCCACAGGGTGGGAATTTACCACGACCCCTCCCCCGTGCTGGGTGTGGACGGGGAGACCCCCGGGTCTGTGATGGGGGGGGGGGAATCAGCCCCCACCAGGACCTTACCTCTTCATAGAACTCCACCAGAGGCTTAGCCTCCTCCACCTGATTCAGGCAGAAATCTCGGAACAGCAGGTACCCTGGGAAACAGGGAGAGAGTCAGGACCCCGGAGTCCTGAACCCCTCCTTCCCTCCACAGCCTGCCTTCCCTGGGGGCTGGATCTGAGACAGGCCCCGTGTCCTACTCCCTGCACCCCAAGCCACGCAATCCCTCAGACCCAGCTCCCATCTCGCCCAGGGGTGGCCGCAGCGGGTTATGTTCGCCACGTGCCCCTAATGTAGACCCTGCCAAAGCGAGCTGGCTCCACCCAACAGGCCAGATGCTGCATGCCCTTCCCCCCAGATCCAGGCTGGGCCACGAGGATCCCTGGGTGGCTCCACCCCACCCCTGCTTGCCCCGCGGTTAAACGGCCGCAGGTGCTGCTGGCGCGCTCCCCCCCCCCCAGGGAGGCTGCAGTTCACAAGGTTAATTGGGCAAGAGGCCAGGTGGTGCAGAGCAGGCGGGGTGGGGGGGGCGGGGCCAGGGGAGCGCAGCACCAGGAGATCGTGGGGCCTATTGATGCGGAAACCACAAACGCCAGCGTGGGCGGGGGAGGAAGTGACAGGGGCTTCCTGTTGGGGGCCGTTAGCTACCAATGGCAGAAAGGGGAAGTGCCCCCCACTGCGCTAGCCAGGGTGCCTGGGCTGAGAACACCAGTGGGGATCCCCAGCCTCTCCCAGTTCCCAGGGACCCTGAAGCCACCAGAGACATCAGCCCGACTCCAATCCCCCTCCCGACCCCAGCCCGCGAGAGACCCACCGCTCCCAGGAAATCCCAACGGACCGAGAGGACCCTGGATTTCTGACTCTCCACCCAACCCAGCCCTGGACCCCAACCTCACTGGGGAACCTCTGCCTCCTCCCACACCCCACCAAAACAGAGACCCCCACCTCTGCCACACTCATCTTTACCCACCCAGTACCCAGCCCCACAGACCCCAATCTCCCCGCCCACCACCTGACTGGGGTCATCACCGGACCCTTCCCCCCAATCCCCACCGTGGGATCCTGCCCCCAAGTGGAAAAATCTCACCAAGTGCTGACCCCACCCCAACCAGAGACCCAGGAAGGGGGATTTGGGTCTGGTTTGGGAGGGGGAGGGATGGGAACTGCCCAAGCACTACAAAGAGGAAGGAGAATTTCCTCTTGCATTTCAGCACCCTCCGCCTGCGTTCACAGCCAGCCTCTGCTCGCCAGAGCGGTGCAGCCAGGAGCGCGGCCAGCCCTGGGCACGTGTATGAGCACAGAACCCCCTAGCTCTGCTGCAGCCCACTGCTAGCCCAGCCCTGGGTTCCCCGATCCACAGCTCTGCTGTTGTCCCTCAAAATCCCAACCCTCCCAGAGACACACACAGAGGAAGAAACACCAGTTATGCCAAGGGCCTTGAGAGGCCGGGCAGGGGGGGATGTGCATGTGTGTATCTCTGCAGCATTTCACCCCCACTCCCACCACTCACCGATCTTCTGAGAAAAGATCTTGTCAAAGGTCACTTCGCCCCGGTCCTCCAGGTATTTCTGCATGACGCTGCGGATACTAGGGAGATACACAGCACACAAGGAGTTAACTGGGAGACCCACACCTCACTGCTGTTCCCTCCCCTCGTAGAAACGTCCTGGGCCCACTTGGATTTTGGATCTACCTGCCCGGGCATGTGGACACAAGCATCTCCCCACTGGAGCCCCAAACTTTCCCACACTGGGGATTTCAATATATGCTTTTCCCCCAAACTGAACCTTCCTCAACTTTCCCATATTCTTCGGTTTGTTAAATTCCAGCTCCTTTTGAGATCCTCCCCTCCCTTCAGTAACTGCCTCCAGCTGCAGCTTCACAAAAGTTCTTTGGGTGGGAATTGCCTTGTTTGTTTGTTTAAACAACAGCCGTACGGCAGCATTATGTATTCACTAGCACATTTGTAAAGTAGCCTTGTATGATCAAGACGGTAGCAACCATAGGCCCCAGCTGAGATCAGACCCCCATTGTGCTGGGCACATATTCACAGGTAAGAAATAGCCCCTGCCCTTAGGATCTCCCACAGAACAAACACCCAGAACAGAAACCGAGGCACAGAGACATGAAGGGACTGGCCCAGCAAGCCAGAGCCCCATCCACTAGCTGCCACCGCCTCTTGACGCTGACGTGGGAACTGGCCGCATCGTGGTTTGTTTTTGAGCGGTGCCAGAAATGGGTCTAGTTCTCCAGCGTGACTCCATCGTTTTCCATCTATCTCAGGGGCTCAGCTTGCCCCCATCGCTGCGGCAGCCGAGAGCCTTGTGACCTTTAATGGATTTAGCCTCACAACACCCCTGCGAGGGAGGGAAGTGCTGTTAGTTTCAAGTTCCAGATGGGGAAACTGAGGCGCAGAGAGGCTGAACCATTTGCCCAAGGTCACGCAGCGAGGAGGAAGGAATTGAAACCAGGTCTCCTGCTGCCCAGCTTAACACCTTGGCCACTTCCTCAGAGCCAGCACTGAGTCAGGTCGGGCTCTGTGAGATCAACACCAGGCCCACCCCAGCCAAGCCAGACCTACAGGCTGTGTGACATCCTTCAATCAGGCTGGCCCCCACAGAGCACAGGCCAGAGACCTCTGCCATGGGGCAGGCAGCATGGCTGGAGCCCTCTAGGGCTCAGAAGCTCTGCCCTGGAGTCTTAGAGACCTGCCAGATCCTTCAGGCCCACCGGGATCCACCTGGCGCTCTGAAAGTGCTCGGGCAGGCCTCAAAATCTCTCCCTAGGGAGCGCCCCACCTGCCCAGCGTTCCCACGGACGGCTCCCCACGGGGCACGAGCGCAGTTGCAAGGCAGCAGCTGGCACCCGGCAGATCTGAGCAGGAAGACACCAGGCCTCACGGCACAAGGACCACCTCTGACCAGTGGGACGTGACCCCTGGGGCCCAGCAGGGAAGTCAAGCCTGGGGGATAACGGGGAGGTGGAGCTGCACCCCGCAACCCGATCGGACGTGAGGCAGCACGGCCCTCTCAACCCAGCTCCCGGCCCTAAGGTGGCACAGCTGGCTTGGCACGGCCCCACGTGTGACCACATGATGTCCCTTGACGCTGGGGCGGAGGAGGGATTTCTTCAGAACACAACCCCAGCCTCCCCAGGCCCCTGCAGGACCCCATCAGGCTCCCCTCGTGCCCCTGCTAGTCCCTGGCCCCATGCACCATCTAGGCCATCAGGACTGGGGCAACAGTTGGCAGGACCTTTCCCACTGGCCTGGCCTGGCCTGAGCCACCAGAGAATCCCAGGGAAAACCACAGAGTGCTGCGAGGATCAAGGGCAGGGGAACCCCAAAGCCCTAATCCGCCCCCCATTCACCCAGACCCCATCCAGCTTATAGACCCAAGGTCACCTCCACACAGGAGATACCACTCTCCACTCTATCTCCCCCAGAGAGCTCCCCCACACGCAAAGACGGCCAGCCCCCAACCCTCTCCCAAGGCCCATCCCGCACAGCGGGAGCCTCACACAGCTGTGATGGCCATCCCACGGGCCCCATGGGGGTAGGAGAGGTCAAGGAGCCCCCAATCATGGGAGATTGCAGGGAGCCAGCTCTCTGTGGCGCCAGGACTCAGCGGTGGTCTCTGCCCACAGCCCTCCCCAGAGGGAGCGTCTGGGTAAGGCCCAGCTGTAACCGGGGCCCTAGGCCACAGTCCCGGACATCTTATCACATCTTAGGCAAGTGCATCTGCTTCCCACGACCCCCTCTACACTCCGGCACACAGATTCAGCCCCTCCCTGCCCCCGCCACACACACCCAGCCCCCCCAGCCTTCAATGCACCCCGACACGCAGGCCCAACCCCCACAAGGCCTACCCAGATCCCACACAGAGATGGGGGGCAGCGTGGTGGGGGTGGGTGAATCTACAGCTAAGGAGGCGCCTGGGATCAGACCGGCCTGGCTCTGGGGAATAGGGCAGGGGACCCCATCCAGTCATGGCCCCTCCCATGGACCCAGCACAGCGAAATCTGGAGTCTAGACAACCAGGCTAGGGCTGCGCCTGGTGCTTCCAGGGGTTCACAGCTAATAGGGTCCCACTGCCATCCCTGTGGGCACCTGCCCCCTGTGGAGACGCAAGAGCTTGGCTGGCCGCAGGGTCTCCCCCCTGCCGCCAGGCCATGGGGGCAGAGGGGCTGCAGGGTGGAATGGATGCTCTCACACATGCTCACGTGGGCGGAAACCCACAGCCCCACACCGGCGGCCTAGACTGCCATCGCGCTGTGGGCCTGGGATGAGCTGGGGGGCTGGAGCCAACAGCCTCTACACTGAGCGGTCGGTTCTCAGCGAGCAGCCCTGATGCCGAGCTCCCCCCTGTAGGCACTGCCCCGGTGGGTGCAGTGTAAGGCCCTGCTTTTTGCTGGAAGGGATGGAGTTGGAGGGCAGGGATTGGTGGGGACAAAGGGAGGGGTCCTCTATGGGCCCAGCCATATCCTATCCATGGGAGCAGGAAAGCAGCCCCAGCAGGCCAGATTCTGCCCCCATCCATCCACCCACCTTCTCCCTTCCCAGCTCCATACATTAAGCCCAGCCCAGTTCTGACATGACCCCTCCACAACTCCAGCCTGTGCTCCATGGGCACCACAGACCCCAGCAGGCCATGGATGCAGAAGGAGGGGGGTTGGCCCTGGGCCCTTTGCTCTGCATCGCTCCTCTCCCCGCCACGCAGCGCTCTCCCACCCCAGAGCCAGCTGCATTTCAATGACTTTCTGCGCCCGCTTCCCACTGAAGCCGGGCGCGTGCCCGGCGCTGGCGAAGGCCTCTGGATGCAAAAAGGTGCCATGCACGCTGGCTTACACGTCTGTTGCGCCACAGGCCGCCCTGACCCCCCCACCCCCGGGGCACGTGTCAAGTGCCACTCGCTTGTGGAACGGCAGCGACACGGCGGGTGGGGTGGGGAGGGGATAACGTTGGGCACAGATTGCGTCTAGAACACCACCGTGTGCGTGTCTCTCCCCCAAACACCTGACAGGTGCAGCCCTGCTGCAACCTTGTGTCTGATGCAGGCACAGGTGTGGGGCCAGCTGTGTCTAGGGGCCCCTGTGCAAGTGCTGCCCAGTGGCTGGCCGGTACCGGAGCATCTGATCTGCCCAGACCCTGGGCACGGGGGCGCTCCCAAGAGCCTGCCAGCGGGGTGGGGGGCTGCAAATGTGACAGATTGGGGGGGGGCGAGGGAGGGTCTCTGGGCTTTAAAGGGGGGAGGATCAAGGCCCCCCTCCCCACCCAGCTGGTGGAGAGCAGGGGCCCGGAGGGAAGCCGAGTAATGGGAACCGAGCTGGGCTGCGGTGTGTGTGTGGGGGGGAGAATCAGGAAGCCACAACTTGGACGCACAGACGGACAGACAGACGCATGCACCCCCCACCTCGCCGGCCCCGATGCCAACGGGGGGCGCCCCTCTGCTCGGGTCCAGACACCTGCCGGGGGGGGGGGGGGGGGCGGGGCCCCTTTGCCCCCCCCCCCCCGCCCGCCCCGGGCCCCGCGCTCACCTGGGCTCCGGCAGCAGGATCTTCTTGCTGGCCCTGGCCGCCGGGGTGGACTTGCTCTTCTCCATGGCCATCAAGTAGCTCACATCCGCCAGCACGGCCTCCAGGTCGGCCATCTTGCCGCCCGCTCCCCCGCCGCAGCCGCGCCGCTCCCCCGGGCCGTGCAATGCGCACCGGGCCGTGCAATGCGCACCGAGCCGCGGCTGCGGAGGCGCCCGGGCGCCGCTGCGCGCACAGCCCCCGCGGGCCCCCCCTGGCTGCCGGGGGGGGGGCTGGGGAGAAAAGGGGGGGCGCTGTCCCCCACCCCTTCACCAGCTGATCCGCATCGCGGGCGCCCCGTCCGCCCCGCTTCGCCTGCTCCGCGAGCAGCAGCAGCTCCCCTCCCTCTGTCCGTCCGTCCGTCCGTGCGCAGGGGAGGCGGGTCTGCCGTGCAATGGATGCGGCTCGGGGTTTTGGCTTGGCTTCGCTCTCACACTCCTCCTCCCCCGCCTTGACAACTGCTTCTGTTTTCTGGCCGTGTGTGGATCCGGCGCGGAGTGTGAACGGGGGGGGGGGGGACGGGAGCCGACCCCTGGGCGTGCAGGACACGGGGCCAGCCCCACGGCCAAAGGAATAAATCCGATGCACCCCGTGCATCCACTCGCGAGAGAGAGAGAGGGAGGCGCGCGCGCACGCACGACTAGCCGCGTCCACACACGGGCTCGCCGCAGCCCCGCTCCCTGGCTTGGGTCTCCCTCGGTCCGGCGGCTGCAGCTTAAAGCAACAGCGCCCTGAGAAAGGGAAGCAAAGGGAGGGAGAAGATTGAACGCTGCCCTCTGGAGGTTTTGTGTCAGCCCCTCCGCCTCCCAGGCAGACCAGGCCAAACAAACACACGCCCCGAAGCAAGCAATGGGCGCCACCACGCCTGGGATTCGGGTGTCACACGTGCACAGGGACGGGGCCTACCTTGGCCACCTGTCCACACCCGCTTCGCCAAGATGCCGGCACACCGAGAGAGCAGCGAAGTACAGCTGTAGTGATGCATTGGCACCTAGAGGCTCCCCAAGCAGGGGGCAGGGGCCCGTCACTCTTGGGGAGGAGTGCCCCATAAAAACCTACAAAGCCGCTATAGCTCGTCCTCCTTTCAGTCCCCCCTGGCCATAATGCCTGCAGAAAAAAAGGGCTAGGGAGCAGATGGGCGGCTTACTATGCTGATCCAGTCTGTTATCCCCCACGCCCCCTCTCTTTGGCACATGTGTCCCTGTTATCTCACCTCATACCTTGAATCTGTAAGCGCTTTGGGGCAGGGAGTGTGATTCATACAGTGCGCAGAATCACTGCTGTGTTTGAGGAGTCGGAGCCACTCACCCAAAGATATGGCAGATTCCTCCATCACTGGGAGTCTTTAAAGGGAGATTGGGAGATCTCAAGCACCCGTTCTGGGCTTGACGCAGGACACACTGGGGAAGCCCTTTGGCCTGGGTTATACAGGACATCATGCTAGCTGTTTGATCGCAGTGATCCTTTCTGGCTTTTAAAATCTATGACTCTAATATAGACAGCTGCCACCACTCCGATATAAACAAATAAATAGTTCTAAGCAGCGTACACATGTGAAATGACAAGCTAGAGTCTACCCCCCAGACTGCTATAATCTAGGCATAAAGGCACACAGATTTGGAGCTTCTATTTGGAAAAATCAGGCTTTTAAACCACATTGATTTTTTTTTTATAGACAAAATGTGTCTGTCTGTTGGATTAAAATGTGTCGATTCTATACATAGATCACAGTTCAAACAGAGGCTTGATGAGTCATAAGATTTTAATTGTGTTTGTTAATCCTAGTTTTTGTCCTTTAAAGAAAATTATTTCAAACTCCTGGCTTTGGTTTAATCCCTCCCTTGCATATGCTTAAAAGCAGGAGCAGGCGGAAGTGAAATTGGCTAGCGAAATAATGAAATTGACAAGCCTCGTTACACAGGCCAAACTGTGAAGAACAAACAGTGTGAATGAGGAAAAGCATCATATCACTTGGCATCTCTGAGAATGGTGACACCTCTGTCCAAAGACATCAGTCAGGCTAGCGCACCGCCCACCGGTCAGGACACGCTGCTGCCATGCGGGCAACCCAAGGGCAGATCCCTTCTCCACATCAGGCAGAAGTAAAAACTGAACCTATCTCCCACATCCCAGGTGGGTGTGCTAAACACTGGGCTAAAAGGAGACCATTGGTGCCTTCCCCTCCACTATCTGGAAGCTGAAGCTAGACAAATGCAGACTGGAAATAAGGCGTACATTTTTAACAGTGAGAGTAATTAACCGTTGGAGCAATTTAGCAAGTGTCATGGTGGAACCTCCATCACCGGCAATTTTAAAATCCAGATTTGCTCTAGCGCAAAGAGGAGTTAATTCAGGGAAGGTCTCTGGCCTGTGTTAGACAGGAGGCCAGATTAGATGATTACAATGCTCCCTTCTGGCCTGGGAATATGTGACAATCTCTTGCCACTTTGACAACCTCAAATGTTCAAGACGCAGGAGTCAGGATCCAAAAAATCATGAGCTATTGAAAAACATGAATAAAACGTTGGGGTCTTTTTATTTGCCCTCTGGGCTCTGAGCCTTTAGTTTTCAAGCTTTTCACTCCAAACAGGAGGGCTTTTAAAGAAAAAGTTAAGATTTTCACCTGATCAGCTCACTCCAGGAGCTGGCAACTTCAGAAAAAAACCCAAATACCCCAAAGCTCACGGCAGTTGGCAGCATCAATGTGCTTAACTTTACTCCCATGACACCAGTGGGGCTATTCAACCGCTTGACGTTAAGCACGTGCATAACTGTTTGCAAGATCAGATTATAAATCCAGTCCAGCAGGCCCGGTGCACCATATAACGTAACCAGATGTATTTTACAACTGGTTTCAGCTTTAGTGCGCCCAGGCATTTAGTATTGCAGGGGAAGAAAGATTAACAAGGAGAAGGTTAAGGGGCGCCGTGATCACAGTCTATATGTGCCTACATGGGGAATAAAAATGTGATAGCAAAGGGCTCTTCACTCTCGCTGAGAAAGGTAGAACAACCAGTCAATGGCTGGAAGTTGAAGCTAGTCAAATTCAGAGTGGAAATAAAGTGCAAATTTTTAACAGTGTGGATAATTAGCCACTGGAACATCAGACGCTGCATCACCAGCCATTTTTAAATCAAGATGGGTTGTTTTTCTCTGCTCTAGTTCAAACAGGGATTACTTCAGGGAAGTTCTCTGACCTATGTTAGGCAAAAGGCCAGAGTAAATGATTACCATAGTCCCTTTCTGACCTTAGGCCTGGTCTACACGAGGAAATTAGGTTGGGATAACTCTGTCACTCAGGGGAGTGACAAATCCTCACCATGCGTGACGCAGTTAAACCGACCTCATGCCCGGCGTAGACAGTGCTAGGTCAAGGGAAGAATTCTCCTGTCACCCTAGCTCCTGCCTCTCTCGAGACGGTGGAGCACCTTCGCCGATAGGAGAACCCCTCCCGTCAGCGAAGGCAGCATCTTATTGAAGCACTCCAGCGATGCAGTTGCAGCGTTTTGTGTAGACAAGGCCTTAGAATCTATGATGTGTAAAGATAAGCTTTTCAATATCATCCATGGCGCCAACCACAAGTGTTCAAAACTCATGAGTCAGCCTTTGTAAAATCATGATGGTTCATGAAAAGAAACTCTGGGTTCTAAATTGCCTTCTAGCTTTTGAGCCTTCGGGCCGCGCTTGGGTCACATTTTCAAGATTTTCTACACAGCCAGGAGGGTCAGAAACTTTCAAGGGTGGCAGAACCGGAGGCATCTCACAGAGGCGAGAACAGAACAGGAGCCGTCTATGTTTCACACACTCGACGGTGGGCAGAGACAAAAGTGGGAGCTGGAGGAGGGGCTGGAGCAGCCACTGATCTCTCTCCCTCCCCCCCTCCAGTGCATGAGTTCAGGAGACAACCAACCTGGAGGAGGGGCAGGAAACATGCATCAGGTGCCGGGATATGGGATAGGACAAGACTTCAGGAACTGAGTGGGGGGCAGTGGGGCATTGGCTCACAGGGCACCAGCCGCCAAGGAATTGCCATTGGAACGGCAGCAGGAACTAGCAGATGCCCCTTCCCAGATTGGAGCTGCCACCCCACCTGCCAAAGTCACTGTAGCGCCCCTCATTCTCCCCCATGGCCTCTCTGCGCCCCCATTCACAGGGAGTTTCCATCCCGCCCCAGAAACTTGCATCTGAAGAAAGCTGGGGTCATCCGGTCAATACCATGACACCTGGAGCTGGAGTTGTACAGAAAACACCAAATTGCAAAAACTGGCAACACTCTGTCATCCTCCGTTTTGCAGCTTGAACAAGAATCTCGTGTTGTTGAACACGGAGGGTCTGATCGAAAGTTTTCCATCAAAAATATTTTTCAGTGGAAAATTGGCTTTTCAGCTAATTGAAGTTTTTTGTGAAAAGTGTCTGCAGCTTTCCACAGAAAATGTAGATTTTTCAGCCAAAAACCCAGTGTCTGAAAACCGAAATATTTCAGTTAGGAACGGCTGTTGTGGTGCCTCATGGGAGTTGTAGTTTGATTTCCTCATGGCCTCATTTTCATCTATGGGCTGGGCTCCCTGGGCAAACAACATCTCCCAGGATGCACCATGGTCAAAGACTCCAATGAAGCATTGCCTCCCCTCTTCAATAGGATCAGACTGTGGGGCATCATGGGAGATGTAGTCCAACTAGGCAGCCTGGCTCATAGAGGAGAATGGGAGCGTGAGGCACTCAAATGATAACTCCCACAAGGACCTGGGGCAGCAGTTCCCAATTGATTTTTATTTTTTAGTTTGTCGAAATTATCCAAAGTAAAAAAAAAAAAATCAAAATCCATTACAGAGTAAATGCCTACCAGGCAGTGGTCCCCATTGGCCAAGTGTGGTGCTGCCTGCCTCAGTTTCCTCTTCCCAGAGATTTCTGTCTCTCCTGGAGTGACTCATGGCTCAGCCCTTTTACAAATGTCACCCAGCTGATCAGAACCAGCTGGTGAGGGCTGGGGGTAGCTTATCCAGCTATGCAGTGGAACCCAGCTAACCTTAAAGGGCCGGACAACCTGTGACACTCACATTTTCTTGACCAGCTCTGTCAGTGTAAGAATTTTAGGGCTTTTGTTTTCAATCTCAGCTTTCACTTGTACAGGTGCCGCACGCCCCTGGCAAACACGCAGGACTCCTTCTTGCCTTTGGCCAGTTGCTGCTGGTGATGTAGATTGGGGTGTTGGGCGGCTACCGCTGTTCACCACCCAGCTGAGCTGGAATCCGACTGGCGGCCAAGGGTGGGGTGGTGCATTTTCCCCATAGGCTGCACGTTTCCTGAAGCATTAAAGGGCTAGCTCAGCTTTGCCTGCCGTCGTTCGGTAGCATATGCTTCGGTGTCTGCGATGACACAAGGCTGGGAGCAATTAATAAGCTGATTCCACACGGGACGGCCTCCCATGGGGACAGAAGCATCTTCCTCTTGGCTGCCTCTTCTGCAGCCTCCTAGGAGCTGCCTTCCAGCACCAGCTGTGCATTCTGCTCCCAGATCCGGTGGGGAAGACTCTGCAGGGTCTTTAAGCCCTTAGCCTTTCAGCTGGAAGAGGAGGAAGTTGGAAGCTGTAAAGTGAAAATGCTGGTAAGAGAGCTCCTTTCTACAGGCAGGCAGGATAGCGTCACGGCAGCAACCCAGGAAACCAGACTTCTAGTCCCAGGTCTGCCACGCTCCCTTTGTGACTTTTGGACTAGCTCCTCAAAAGTGTCTAGGCACCTAACTCCTCTTGCAATCAATGGGAGTTAAGTGCTTAAATTAGGTGCTTAAATGGGAGTTAGGTTGCCAGGTGTCTGGTTATCAACTGGAAAGTCCGATCGAAAAGAGGACCTAACGGTGTCTGGTCAGCAGTGCTGGTTTTCACAAATTAGAAAGCTGGCCGCCTTAGCTTAAACACCTCTCAGGATTTGGGCCTTTCCCTCTCGGAGCCTCAATCCACCATCTGAAAACTGGGTACAAGGATCTTTCCCTGGGTTGATCTTTGGGGCAGCAGCTGCCTCTCCCCCTACGTGTCTGTGCAGGGCCCAGAGCCCTAATCTCAGTGGGGATCTACACAAGATACCACGCAGACTGAAACTTGTCAAATCAAAAGTTATAATCAAGGAAACCATTAAAACCCCTCAGATCTACAATGCTGGGAAGTGGGAGGGGGGGAAAGAATCTACATTTATCCCTCGCCCTCCAATGGATCATTGCAAAGAGTCGAATGACCTGGAACGAATCAGGCTGGTCTATTTCAAAGGGATGTGGCCAACCCTGCATTCGCTCCCTGTGCCTGGCACTTAAACAATTTGCAGAAGCTTGTGCAGCTGAAGATAGAGAGGAAGCTGCTGCCAAAAGCTTCCAGTGAAAATTGTCCCCTTAAAACAACTAGCTCAAACTTCCTCCTGCTGTGCTTCAATCCAGCCACTGCTGCTCCAAGATCCTGAGAGTGATCTTGACGAAGACACGTTTCTAGCGTCCCAACCCAGGATGCTGAAACTAAGGGTATGGGGGGAGTGCATTTGCACCCCCTGGCTGGAAATGGTTGCCATCGTACGCAGGTTTTACAGTTTTGTTCAATAGCTTTTAGCGCCCCCCACTACACAAACTGTTCCAACGCCACTGCTCCCAGCTGAGAGAGAAATAAAAAAGGAACTACATCACGGGGGAGATGAAACGTTCCACTGGCCTTTCGTAGAAGCTGCTGAATTTTATTTTCTGCAAGTGGGTTGGGGAGGAGAAGCGATGGCTTTGTTTACAGGATCTTTTCATCACCAGGGCTCCCGTTTGGAGGTGGAACTGGCTCTTGGTGCCATGAATGGAGAATCTAAGGCCCATGCATTAAAGGAAAAGGGTGGGTAAACACTCCTGGAGCGCTGTGAGCTCAGATCAGTGGGTGATACCTGCTGGCTAGATACACGAAAAGCAGCTGCGTCAACTGTCTGCTCGTAAACAGATTACCGGATGATAGCATCTGCCTTAGAGGATGTTGCCACTGCTAGGGAAGTGGTCCAGGCTTGGGAACTGGGCTGGGGCAGCCAGATCTCAAAGGCAAATCAGGAATCCAAGGAGACCTCTCTTGCCGTCGCTGTGGCTCTACCACCAGTTGCTCTCAGGGATTTTACCCATTGCCAGGTACTGATCCAAAGGGCAGGGTGAGGAAAGCAGGCTGACGCAGCCTCCTGGGGCACATGGGTTCAACCCCGCAGGGACAGACCTCCCAACCCACCACTGCTTGAGACTCTTGCCCACATATGGCCTTGGGGGAGTTGTAAGAATTGGGACAGGGCAGGAGCCAGAATTTTCCTCTTGAAATCTGGCAGGTCCCCCGTCCAGACACCCAAATTCCAGTCTCCTCTCCCCCAGTGTTTGGTAGATCCAGGCCCCACAGGCCACGCAAGACAATCTGCCGCCTTGGGCAAACCATCAGCCTGCTGCCCCTTTCCACATTTGCGGCCGACCCCCAGTGCCTTCCCCGCTGCTGCGACCCTCAGCCTGGGACCTCGTGCTCCTGGGTCAGAGGCTGAGGGGGCAGGCCCAGCCCGGGGCTGCAGGGGTCATGGGGCCCAGAGACAGACTCTCTAGGACTGAACCAGATCAGTCCAACACCCAACCAGAGGGTCCTGGTTAATGGGCAGTGCGGATCCCCTGCCATGCACGAAACCCCTGGGCTGGGGGGTGCTGATTCCTCTGGGATAGATGGTGGTGGGGTGGTCTCTGCCCCTCAGCCCTCCACATCCCCAGCCCAGCCCCACCCCTGGCCTGGTCCACATGCTGCCCCACATGCTGCACACTGGAAGTTCAAGGCCAGTATCAAATCACCCAATATCAAATGAAACACGGGCTGACGGAGCTGGAGGGGGTGGGTAACACGGGAAAAGGGTGACCGAGTGCTGAGGGCTCTGGTCACTTCCATTTAGTGCCATCAAAGCAGCCGCTTTTCCAAACGTCCATGCCGTTTCTGGAGAAATCCGCAGATGGCTGCACAGGAGACTGCCAGATCCAGGGGTCTCGGCCCGTCAGTTTAGCTCCCCATGGAATTCTCAGTGCTCAGTGCCAAGCAGCAGAAAAATCTGCGGCTGCCCTATAAAGAATCTGTTCCCAAACATTAGGTGCGCTACAGTTACTTGCAGTATATGATCCAGCCACTAGCGGTCTCCATCTGCTATGCAGAGTCCCAGGCAGCATGTGGTCTCTGGTAAACAAGAAAGACTAAGCTGGAATGTGAGCTGCGGGGAAGCCTGTTTGTATCAGTACCTGTTTCCTCTAATAAAAGCACCCCTTTAAAGGTGGAATGGGATTCCCTAGATCAGGACAGTAGGAAGGAAGGATGCTGGCCAATTTCAGAGACCAGGCCCTCAGGTGTTTTGGGGGAAGAGGCCCTATGCCACCAATTCGGCTGTGTTGCTTCTTTCAGACAGTGGCTTCTCTGTACAGCAACACATGTGAAAATGCAGCCATCCACCCCAGTGAGCTTCTGATCTTTCCTGAGGGTCCCCACCTGGCACCACGCCATCAGAGTGGGGGTCTTAAGAGGTTCCCCCATCGCCTTGGTTCTTTCTGCTGAACGCTGGAGAGAGGAGGAACTCCAGGAAGGTGCCTGGCTGGTGCAAAGAGGTAAAGGCAACTTGGTCATTGGCAAGTTACCTCTTCTCTCTCTGGTGGCCTGGGTATCATCCTATGTGTGGGTGTTTAATGATCTGCCCAGCCCAGGAAAGGGGGTGGCGGAGTCCTAGACAAACAAGGGCTGCAGAACGCCCGGTATCCTAGCCACATGGCAAATCAGGAGGCAGGGCTGTGGGAACGTGTGGACTGAACGCCAGGGAGCAGCCCTACAGCTCTCTCGCATGGAAGCAGGTCCTTGAAGAGCGAGTCCCTCAGCTCCTGACACCGGGGTGAAAGCGGAACAGGGCTCTGGGGAGCCTTGGCCAAAGCAAATGTCCCTTCTAGGCAGAATCTAAGTCATTTTGGCAGGTGGGGGCAGTTGTGGCGTCCCTTCTCCTCCCACCCCCGGCTGACCTCCCTGAATCTACCAGCTAGACCAGGACACTCCTGGAGACCATGCTTCTGCTCAACCTCGCTTCCCCTGGGATTTGTGACGGCAGATGAGGGAGCTGGGGCAGATGGAGCCCGGCCACTCCTGGGAGCCCATTTTTGGAGTAGGTTGGCGGACAAGTTTATCTGTATATGGTACCCAGGATGCTGTCACAACTACCAGGCACCTATGGCACACACGTGGTGCCAGCGAGATGTCAGTGTGGGCTGGGATCACCGTCCAGATGGAACAAAGAGTGTTTTGGAGGAGTGACAGCCCAGTCTATGGCTTTTTGGGTCAAGAACCCCAAACCAGTCTTGCATTAGCCAGAATCAGCAGGTGGAATCTAGCAAGATTACAGGCTTTCTAAAAGGACCCCAGGAATCCCTGTGAGCTGGTGTCTGGCTTGGGTTACGCAGGAGGGCAGGCGAGATGACCTGTGTGGTCCTTTCTGGCTTGAAAAATCTGTGGAGGTGTGAATGTAACCCTTCAGCCCCTGCTGGGGTGGACACTGTCTCTCGCGGGATGAGGCGCCTCCTGTAGAGGCTTTCCTCTCCCCACTGCTGGCATCTCCTCTCCGCCTCTCACCCCGAATGAGGAACCCAGGTCTGCTCTGAGTAGGGTTAGTTGGGGTGTGGGGGGGAGGATTCCCTGAGGAGGGTACATAGGGTGGATCTGGATCAGGTATCCAGATTGGGTCATGCATCTCCTGCAAGATCCAGAGTGTAGAGGGCAAACGTTCCCACATCCACGGCCCTCGGGGTGGCGGGCGAGACACCTGAGAAGAGGATCTGTTTTAGAGATGGTGCCGTTCCCTCCGAGGCAATGAGGCTGCACTTTCAAGAGTACGATGGGTTTGGACATTTGCAAGGATGATGCGTGGACCAGGCTGATGGTCTGGGGCAGGATTTCAAAGCCTGAGTGCTGGAGACCAATCCTACATCTAAAAGCAACTACATTTGTTTTATCCCCGGCCCAACCAGAGATCTCTCAGTTTCTATAGAAGCAATGGTGGGTGAATTTCCCTTAACTAACCCACCTCCATCCTTATGGCCCCAATCCAGCAAGGCATATAAGCACATACTTAACTTTAAGATCATTGGAAACCCTTGGTTTAAAGTTAAGCATGTTATTATCTGCATGGACCAGGATTCCACTGTGCTAGGTGCTGTACAAACACACAAAGAATGTTTTCTTCTGCTTAACATGAGGAATGTGTCTGCAGGAATCCTGAACTCTCCCAAAAGACCCGCTGGCAGGTGCCCAGGCCTTAGTGATCAGAATGATAAACACAAAATATGTTTGATGTGGCTCGTCAATGTGGGATTATTTTCACCACCCCCTCCGCCCCCCACCAGCTGTAGCATCTGATCCAGCGAAGAGGAAACAGAACTCGATGTGAGGCAGTTCTCATTGTAAAGGACAGGCAACATATCCAAACCAGACACAAACTGGGCGTGAGCATTCCCCGGAGCTGATGGAAGGCCCATGCTCAGGACGTGCCTGATGGCACAAGGAGCTTTTAGGGGAAAGTGTTTCTTTTCATTTTAAGAGCATCTGATTGTGGATTAGTTGAAACTGATTCCTTATTGACTTAAACTAAGCTGATATGAGCTTGGTTAAACTGAAGGGAGAGCATCTTCTTGCAGAGATTAGCCTGAGTTTAAACTCACAGCTTATGTTAAAGGGATGCAATTTTCTTCTGAAGACAAATTCTAACTCTAAGGGGAGAGGGATTTTCCAGGTGCTAAGAGCCTGGTCAGTTTTAATACTGCCATCATTTCCAGATGAACTCTAGCCAGAGGACTCAGTGCTCTCCAGGAATTCTCTCATCCTCAGAACATTTCCTCTCTTATCCATCGATTCCAAGGCCACAAAGGGCAACCAGATTGTCCCGTCTGACCTCTTCTAGAGCACAGGCCAGAGCTGGTCAACCAATTACTCCTGTAATGGCCCCAGTAACTTGGGTTTGGCTCCAGTGCATTTTCATCATCGTCGTCATCTCCAGCTTGATCTTTAAGATGCAGAATCTCTCAGTCCCCTGGGAACTAGGTCTGTCCAGTCCCGCTGCAGATCCATGGTGGTGATGGGGCTTTCGCTCTTAATGGTCTGTCCATCACGGCTAACTCCCCAGCGCCATTTTTTGAGGCACAGCTCCTGAGGGGCAGGGGGCAGCTAGACCCCACGTTGAATGACCTCCTCTGCCTTTGGAGTCCTTCGCGCTTTGTTTCAAGGCTGATGCCTGTGTCAAAGGGTCTCCAGCAGCTGGCGAGGTCTCTAGGGCCCAGATTCCAAAAGGTTTTCAAGCACTTAACTCCTGTTCACGTCAATGGACGTTAGGTTGCCCGAATGCCTTCAAAGAGCGTGGCTTAAAGGGCTCAGTTCAGTTAAAGGCAAAGCAGGAAGAAAAGGAAATAGGAGCCTGTGCGGCAGAGAGATACGCAGGCCATGATTCACTGGTAGAGCTGGGTTGATGGCCAAGGGCTTGGGGGTGACCTACATGAGGCACTTTAAAGGGCCCTGAATTAATTTCAGACCTCCCCCAGTTGAGCACCCACTAACCAGGCCCCGGTGCATCAAGCTGGGTGCCCACAAGCGTCACTTGGGGAAATCTCAGCAGGGGCAGGAAAGGAGCTGGTGCAGGAGAATGCTGTAGCAGGTGGAGACCCGAGGAGAGAGGGCAGAGAGAAAGGCACATGGGTCGGGAACTGGGTTGTGGGGAAAACGAGGGAAGGGGGAGGAGAACTGAAAGGCGGGCAGGGTAGGAAGCAGCACAGGGTGCTAAGATGTCTTTGCAGGGCAGAGAAAGATGAAGCCGCGTGGGGAGGGATCAGAATGAGGACCCAGGGCTAGAACATGGCGTTGTGCGGAGCTGAGGAGGTCGCAGTGGTGAAGGACACCAGGAGAGCAGCGCCCGCAGGGCACAGGCCACACGAAAGGGTGCGGGCAACAAGATGTGACAGGGCAACTGCCGGACAGGGAGCAGGAAGGAGAAACGTGGCAGGGAAAAGCAGAAGCCCCAAGGGCAGAGCCACAGGGGGATGGGGAAAAGCTTGCACGCCTCCAAAGGGCCCGCTTGGGATGGGAGCGGAGATGGTGTCACTGGATGTAGGTGAGTCTCCAGTGGCCTGAAAGCCCCAGTCCTGCACTGCAGCGACTGGGGTGTTCCTGTCTGGCAGCCCCTGGGTTTATCGCCTCCATCTGGTGTTAGCTGGGGAGGGAGGAGGAAGTGTCTCTAGTCATTAGTGTGTGGAGTTGCAACCGTTCTCAAAAGGCGTCTACGCACCCAGCCCCTTCGCTCATTGCCAGGGTTACGCTGCCATCACGTGGCCACTTGGGGAAAGAGCAGCTCCCGGGCAGGAAGTTTGTCAGTTTCACTCTGATCAGCTCCCCACAGATGCCTGGGGTGCACAAAGGGCTACACCACATTGACGGGGCAAAGGCTCTGGAAAGAACAGGTTGGGTGACGGTGCTGTCATGTAGCAGAGCCACTTTCAACTGAGAGGTGGCTACCGGCCGCTGAGGAGCTGTTTCCAGCTGTCTCCTCTCTTCAAATTCATGCCCATCTTTGTGTCTAGCAAGATGTCCCTATAGTCCTGACATGCTGAGAATCCTATTTCCCCACTGGTTTGCACAGGGCCAGAAAGGACTGCTCCATTTCTGTCAGTCAGAAAGCTTCTCTGGACTCCCAGTAGGCCTTTGACCCCCTATTCTATTCCTAGGTTGCAATCAGCAGTCTGGGACGCAGCCAGTGTGTGTTTTCCTTTAGCACATTTGATTCTGAGGGTGTGTGTGATCTGAAGCCCAGACCAGGCAGCAGGGGAATATGAAGAGTCATCGCGATCGAGGCGCAGAGGACGACTTCCCCTGCAGAAGAATAAGGAACAAGATGCAGCCATGCTGGTTGCCCAAGAGCGGAAGTTAAACTCAGGTTGAAACGGAAGGGAACGAGCAACCGGTCGGCCAGGAGCCATGGAAGGGCAATGGAAAAGGTGAATGAGAGATTTCTCGTCAAAGGAGACATACCTCAGAGAAAGCAAAGCTAACTGGCAAACAAAGGGGGAATTACATTACAAAATATCTGGGCTGTTTTTAAAGGGACTCTCTCAGGAAAAGGTAGCTATGAATAGACCCTGCTTAAAATAGCCATTGAGGAGACCAAAGGCATCTGGGTCTGGGGGGGGCTAAGCCCACGTGGGGTGTTAACACAGCTTTTATAATGCGCTAGCTTTCAGAAGCGCTTTACACAACAGGAAGGGAGGCAGAGATGAAAGGGACTGGTTACTGAGCACGTAAGGGACGGGGTAGGACTCAAACTCGCCTGACTTCCAGTTCGGGGAATCCTCTGCCAGACCATGTTCCGCTGCAAAGAATTAGCTCATGAATTTACCACACCTCTGAAACGTGATCGCCAAGCAGGGAGGGCCCAGAGGGTTGAGCATCGCCATAGCAAGAGCCACGAAGCTTTGCCAAAAATAAAGTGATGCACATGAAGGCGCGCGAGTGGTGGAATCTTTCAATCCAAACTGGACATCTCTTGCTCCGAGCTTTCTCTACTCAGCAAAGAGCTCTAGGCTGGAGCCGGGAATCCTTGGAGGAAGCCATCTCTGGCCTGGGATATACAGGTCAGACAAGGTGATCCCAACAATTCCCTCTGGCCCTAAAAATATGAATTACCACCTACCCCGTACATTGAACTTCTTCTCAGCAAGCTCTATGAATGAAGTGCGTAAACCAGTCAGCACACCCTTAAAGGTAAGGGGATAAAATGGGTTTGTGCCCTTTCTTGCCTCATAGACAGAGTCTGAGAAATTTGCTACAATAAAAATTAAACTCTCGTCTCTCCTTTTTCCTGGAGCGCAGTAGTGCCTAAGAGCAAACCAAGAAGGGGGGAAGGGGGAGGCATTGTGCCAGGCACTGCATAAAGATGAAGAGTGCCTGCTGTGAAGCGTGTATGATGGGCATGGCCAAGGGGAGAGGACAGAGCAGGAAAGCCGAGGGATGGGTGAGGACACCAGCCAGTGCTTTGGGTGGGGGGTTATTAGGATCAGGCTTGATTAAAGGAGGGTGGGACATTGAAGGGAAAGGGAGGAGCACAGAGGGGCAGGTGAAGCGGGCTAGTACAAAACAGCCGCTTAGCATTAAGCAGCATAGAGAAGACCATTTCCAGAGCCAGCAGTGTGTGGCCATCATCCACGTCCCACAGCCCTGCCTAGGGCTGGGTGGCCTGCCGGACACTGGGTGGATTAGGGGGACCTTTTATGAGATCATTTAACATCCAAATGTGAAAATTATAAGAATTCATATGAGCTAGGCCATGTCAGGTACCGTTAGAAAGGCTCTAGGTTGCTAAGTATGACGATATTGTTTGTGGGGATGTGTCCTATGTGTATTGGAAGTTGTGGATCTGTTCAACAGCTGTATTTCAACGTGTGCCGTGTTTCTGGGCGACACCTGGCCCAGACAGGATGGCTGCAGCACTAGCTGCTTGATGGCCCATTAAGGGAACTCAGAGGTGCAATAAACCCAGGGAAAAAACCCATGGGCTATGAGTCGGCAGGACTTCCTCATGTGACCCTGGACGCCATCTTACTTCCATAAATTTCCACGAACTGCATGAAAAAGGCCAAGGAAGGGACATAAAAGGTAGCTGCACCACATCCATTTTATTTTCAGTCAGTTGTCACTCTTTAGCCTTCACCTACCTCTGGACCAACTCATCTACAGCTGAAGCTGTGAATCAAAGGACTGAGACCCATCCAGGTACTGGATGTACACCAGAGGGATTGGACAAGCCTGCAAACTCCACAATTCTACTGGAAACCTGAGATATGTGGACTTTCAAATCATTTATATGTATCTGATTGTGTTAATCATTTAACATTTCTCTTAGTTTATTTCCTTTTCTAATAAACCTTTAGTTTTAGCCACTAAAGGATTGGCTGGCAGCGTGGTGTTTTGGGTAAGAGCCAAACTTATATTGATCTGGTCCTGTGGCTGACCCTTTGGGGTCAGGAGAACCTTCTTGGTAAAGAGCAGAGAGCTTTAAATAGCTGATCTCTTTACTGGACCTAGTGGCTGATTGGGAGCCAGAGACTGAAATGCAGTAGAGGGGGCTGCGTGTATTTTGTTTTAGCTTCTTGATAACCAGTGTGGGGAATCAGAAGCACGGTTTGTGGCTGGTTGGGAAGTTTGACTTCATTGTCACCCACCAGTGCTGGGAGAATCTGCTCTCCTTTTACAGCCTGCCCTGACCTGGGCATTTTCAGGTGGTCTAGCCAGCAGCGCTGGAGGAAATCTGGGACAAATGCTATCCGAGTCATTCAGCCTGGGACCCGGACTTGAACTCAGCATTTCATGACTGTCTTGCCCAATTCAGGATGGGTCACCCTATACTTCCCTGGGCCTCTTCCCATCCAGCCCCTTTATCTATACCCTTAGCTCAGGGCCAAGTCCCTCTCTCCCTACTACCCCAGCTAAGCAAGTGGAGCCACAGATAAACCTTGGCTAATCTTCAGGCTCCTGCGGCCAGAGATCACAGTTCTCTGCTCCCAGCCAGGGACTGCCCTGCAGCGACTTTTATCTGAGCTCTGACTGGCTGTCACTAGCCCTTGGACGACCAGGTCTCTGTGGTGTCCAAGATGGCTGCTCCAGAGAGGCTGGCAGGAGCTCCTTCGCTGCGCCATTCCTCCTACTTGGCTGCTTCCCGGGGCGGGGCGTAGCATGACGTGTTCAAGCCGACGGCCAGCCCAGCAGTTGGAGGGAAAATCTCCGTCAAGCTTGGCCTCCCTGCCCTTTGACATCTAGGCAAAGGCTTGGCCTGCCCCAGCACTTCTGTCAGCAAAGCTTTTGGCAGCCAAGCAAAACACGCCCCCCACCGACATACGGTTCACTGACAAGCGCCGGTGTGAGCGCTGTTGGCAGAAGACACTCTCCTGCTGCCATCGCTAACACCGCTCATTGGGGGGTTAATTATGCCGGCAGGAGAGCTCTCGCGTTGGCCCAGGGCGGCCACTCGGGAGACCTTACAGTGGCGTAGCTGCAGCGGTACTGCTCTAAGGTCTGTAGTGTAGACACCGCCTTGGGCAACTCCCATGCCAGCTCCCCCGTCCTCTGAAGAGGCCTTCAGCAAAAGAAATGGCAGATGCTCTGGGCTCCGCCCCCCCCGAGCTTTCTGAAAGGTAAAACACAAGCGGAAAGAAGTTCAGAGCTGCCCAATTCCCCTCCCCACCCCGGGGAAGGGACGACGTTCCATACATACGGAGGAGTTTCACTTAAACAGCCGAACTGGGAACCAAAGACTCCCGCAAAGACTGTCGCAATGTGTATCGTCTGTGCAGTGCATCCTGCCGTGGGGCCCCTCCCGGTCATACCACTAGCCTGTGCTTGCCGTGGTGTTCAAAGCGGGTAACTGCCTGCTTCCTAAGAGATGCTTCTGGCCACAGGCTCCCAGGGACAGAAGCGACGTCTGGAACAGCACGTACAGCTAGTTATTAGCTGTCACAACTAGAACTTTCAAACAAGTATAAAAAAAAGGGGGAGAACTAAAAACATCCCACGTACATTGGTACATGAGTGATGATTTGGACTGTAGACTCTGGGGGCATGGGCCATCTTTTTGTTCCGCGTTTATACAGCACCTAGCACAACGGGGGCCAGGTCCATGCCTGGGGCTCCTAAGTGCTACCACAATAAATCATCCTAAAGCGAACGGGATGAGTTAGTGAATTCTCACTTTTCAATCCCTCAGGGTTTCCACCCCGCTCCTGAGGGAACGTCAGCCAGTAGCGATCACTAACGTTTTGCTCCGCTGCGCCGTGAGCCAAGTCAGTCTTACTATACAAATGAGTGCGATGAGAAGTGAGATTTGCCCCCAGCTTTAAAGTTATCCCTGGCTAAGCCCAGGCAAGGCAGATTCCAAGGGAACAAAGCTTGTGTGTCAGGATGGCAGGAGCACGGGCAGACGAAGGACTAGAAGGAAAGTTCTAACACGCTTTTCGCCAAAAAACTCTCAATCCCGTTCATAAACCTATCCAGCGCCCCCTAAAACTAGTCACGTTGTTCCCCCTGGCCCTCTCTGCTACTGTGAGGCCAGCCCAAAATCTCACTACTCAGAGTTAGAAAGCTACTCATTTCCAGCCTTTGTTCATGGCCAGTTTATCCCTCTTTATTCTTGTGCCATCCCTGTCCTTTAGCTGCAACAGCTCTTCACCCTTGCATGTATTTACTGCTCCCCACCCATGTATTCAGAGAGAGCAACCAGATCCCCCCTCAGCCTTTGTTTTGCCAGGCTCAACCTGCCAAGCTCTTCAGTCTCCTCGTGTAAGCCAGGTCCCTGACCATGCTACCAGCCCTTCTCTGGGCCTGGTCCAGTATCCCAGAAGCGGTTCTATCCCTGCCTCCTACAGGGGGTATTGATATTTCCCTGTTTACTGGAAACCCCTCTTCTGATTCAGCCTACGATCACATTTGCTTTTTTCGCAGCCGCCTCGTCAGGGTGGGTTATAGTCATCCTGTGATCAACTATAGCCCTGGGTTTTCCTCCTGCTGTCATTTCCAACTGAGAAACCTTGCACTTATAGTGGTTTCTGTTAGTGCATGATCTTGAACTTTGTACTATTAAATATCATCTCATTTCTATTACCCCAGTTCCCAAGGTCATCCACTTCTTCTTGAATAATATTCCAGGCCTCCTCTGTATTCACGCCTCACAACTTTGTCTCAGTCACGTAGTCCAAGTTTTTGTTCCATGGACATTATTTAAACTCTTAGCTCCCACCATGATCAATCATCAGTCACATTGTTAGGCCTGGTTTAAGTTATACTGACATGGAAGAGCCAAGGTAAAGGGCCTGTCCAGTCATAGAACTTAAGGGCACAAGGGATCACGGTGATTATCCAGTTTGATCTCCTGTGTTAACAGAGGCCAGAGAACTTCTCCAACATCATTCCTGTTTGAACTAGAGCAGAGAAAAACCATCCAGTCTTGAAGTTGTTAATGGTTAATTGTACTACTCCGTTAAAAATTCAAGAGGCAGATGCTGCTAAGTTGGTGCAATATACCAGCTAGGAAAGGTAGAGAGAGATGTGAGCAGGACATTGTCAGCTAATAGTCCATCTCCCCTACACCAGTTCCATGAGATGGAGAAACGAGGGCAACGTCATCTCTGGGAGACGCTTAGGTAGCAGAGAACTTGATGGAGTTTGCAGAATTGCAAAGTAGCAAGAGATCAGTGCAGAATTCGTAGAGGCACCCCACATTATTTTGGATTAACTTCCCCAGATACAGTCACCGAGTTTAAAGCCAGAATGCACCACCCCACCATGTAGTCTGACCTCCTGTGCATCACAGGTGAATAAACATCATCCAGCTCCAGCCAGCCCAACCACCAGAATTAGACTAAAGCATTACAGCCCACGGAAACCACCACTACTGTGTGCCATAGGCAGAGAACAGGACAGATGCCCTAAATCACAAACCTCTAGGGAACCCAAAGGCCCCAAAGAGCGTGAAGGGGACAAGCAACAGGGAGAGGAATTGAGTGGATCAAAGCAGGCATAGCAAGGAGATATGGAAGGAAAGGACAGACAATCTGTTATGGAGACATACCAGCAGTGAGATCTTTCAGACTGATGAACAGGGGTGGGGGAGGTTTAAAATCAGATTGCAGTAGCATTTGGTTCTCCTAGTACCTTCCTAGCCTCACAAAGCACCTCCCTGCTTCAATGGCTGTTTGTACACAGCAACTGGTCTGAAAAGCTTTGCTTCTCTGCTAACCCTCCCCCCACCAAATTTCTTCAGTGACACCCAAAGCTATGAAGGAGCCTGTGAAAGGAGCCAGGGTCCAGAACGTCCTACGGTGCACAAAGCACTTAGGAGTCAAAAGATGACCTGCATAACAGGGGCTTCACCTTTTGCTTCTTTACAAGAGCCTGAAGAGTTGCAGGGTTTCTAAACCATTTTTTCCATTAGAAATCTTGGGCTAAAGCCTGTCTAATCAGAGAATCAGCAGGGGTCTGACAAGAAAGGGAACCATATTGACAGAAACGGGAAGATACACACCATAAAATCAACTGTTCTACTCTTCTGTTCACCTGAATGGCAGAATGACGGAAGTGGAACTAGGAATCTCTCTGAGTGGTACCATTGACTTGAGTTCACTTCCTCCTTTCGGGACGTCCAACTCCCACACAACGTTCAGACCCAAGGCAGTTTTTTTCTTTAAACTTTTATTCCAAAAATCCACCCCCAAGAAACAAAATATTTCCCTTCAGAGGCTGGTATCTTCCCCTCCCTCCCCGACAAATGTCTCTCCTGTTCATGTGGTAATATGTTAGGAGCAGATTCTCTCTAAAACCAGTATTGGAGAATGCTTAGAAAATAAAAACAAAAGAACTCCAACTAGTTCCACCTCCCTTTGCCCCCAAATAACCCCCCAACCCAAAGAGCGTAAGACTTGTTTTCTTTTACCCTTAATGCTTACATTTAATTTTAAAGCACAAATGTTGGAGATGGACTCTAAATCGCCAACAAAAAAAATATATATTTACAATATTTCTCTGGGGAAAAAGAAAAACAAAAAAACCCAAACACAAAAACACAACCAAAACCCTTTAAACCAATAGTGACTTTCTTCAGGGAGTTTTATTTAGGGTTTGTTTTTTTTAATCACTAAGTGATTTCATATATATATATATTTTTTTTCTTCTTTCCTTTGTGGATTTTCATCCCTTGCCCTCCAAGTTGGTGGCCAGATACAGCAACGAGTATCGCACCTTTATTTTAATTTTTTAAGTCTCTGAAGCCACAGACTTAGTGGAGGGCGGCGTCTGAGGCCGCAGCGGGACAGCAAACAAACTGACCACTTCCTTCACTCCTCAATCAGCTCGGCTCCTCCTCCTGCCTCCCCCAGACACCCCTGGAGCATTGACCTGCTGTAGATGAGCACTGAATGCGTACATGACGGTAGCAAAGATGCGTTTGTTTTCCAAACTGAAAAGCCAGCCCAAAAATCCTCAGGGCTGGCATGCCCCCCCAGGCTGGATGCACTTAAGAGCTCCTGCTTACAGCTTCCCCTGCCTTCTTTTGAAACAAAAAACAACAAAAATAGTTTGATTCTTCTGTTTTCCACAGGAGTAACCAAAAATAAAAAGGTGGAAAGCTTCCACTCCTAGGTCAGTGATAAAGTGGGGTCTGGTCGTTTTTTTTTTTTTGCTCAAAACTCAGAATTCATTGCAGCAAAACTCCCATGTACCGAGGCACTGAGGAATTCATCACACTTGCACGTTCCAGTCAGCAAGCAAGCAGGCTCACGATATGGAGGGCGGGGGTGGAGGGGAAGCATAGGACCTGAGCCCCCCTCTGGGGGTCCAGTGGATCTAAACAAAGACATCCCCCACCCCCAGCCAACACTACAGCAGCAGGAGTCATTGGTGCCAGAGCATTTGGAGCCAGCAGCCCTGGGGGGAGCTGGAGGGGTGACAGCTGCTTCTGCCTCCCTTATTGCTTTTGAAGCAGTGAGGGTGCATCTGGTCGATTCTCCTTTGAGGTTTCACAACCACTGGTCCCTCCCTCATTGCCCTGCTGCGTAGAGAGTCTCTTTCTCCCCCGCAAGGCTGGAGCGGGCTGTGGGAAGGCGTGGCAGGCTGGTTTGTGCTATCAGTATGCTCAGAAGTAGGGGGTTGGGGGGGCAGGAGGAGGGGAGGAAGAGAGCAGAGTGCAAACTGTGCATTAAACATCGACAAGCTGAGACAGTCAGGGGAGCGTCCAGTCACTCGCGGGGAAATAACAATGACCCAAAATAAGATTCCAACCTTTCTTTTTAAAGTGCAAAAAGCTCTCTGCTGCCCGAGAGAGAGGGTTCTTTGGACCGACCATTCATTGCAAAGGAAAAGTGGCAGCTAAAGGGGTAGGGGGATGGGGCAATCACGCCCCTGTCCACATCTCCCAGTTTGAGATCCGACAGCTATGCTGGCAAAGGATCCTCTCCTCTGGCTGCACCTTCTCACGAGCGCTCAATGATACTAGCCTGCAAGAAGCGGGTGGGGAGAGCACGTGGCCCACCCGGTGCAGGATCTAGAAACCCCACTGACGCCTTCTGAGTCCTCCCTGAGCTCTGATGGACCCTGGACCCCTGCAGACCCCCCCGCGCCCTTCCAGAAGGGCTGGGCTCCCCTCAGCCACATGGGTGTGCGGCTAGGTGGTGCTCCGAGCAGGCTAGCGCTGCTCTGGAGTGGAAGCGTGGCTAGCCCTGGAAGAGACACCAAGCCTTGAGAACCCACTGCGATGGGGCTCTCGCCCTTCTACATGCAAGCCGACCTCCAGCACATCAGCAGGAGGAAAACCCCAGCCACTTTAGCTAGGCAAGGCCAAGAAGAGGAGAAGCTTAGGGGGCAAAGATATGGCACGCGTGCGAGGTTACGAGAAGCCACGGGGCCAACAGCAACACACATGGCAGTGGCACTGGAGAGACCGGGCACACTTGTTTCACACCATCCAGCTCCAATCCCTTTTCCATGGGGAGGGTGCTGCCCTCGCCCATGCTAAGTAGGAAGTGAGATCTGTTTTTGGGGTGCCAAGGCGGGGAGAAAAGGGGGGCATGGTTCCCTGTGCAGACACCTCTGCGAAACCTCAGACTAAGAGCAGCCAGCTTCCAGAGTGAGCACCCCTGGCCACTGCCCATTCCTCCTCAGCTATGCGCCAGCCTGGCAGGACACCTTCACCTGCCGAAGTCCCAGGAAGAGGAGGAGGAGAAGAGACAGTGAAGTCGGGCTGGCCACTGCCCTGCCTCTGCAGGTGGGTGACGGAGGAGTGCACGATGCTGGCCTCACAGCAGGACAGGGCTAGGGAGGAGGAGGGGCTCTCCGAAAGGGGTGGGATGGGACCTTTCCTTCTCCTCAGTCTGCCTGGGGTAGGTCTCTAGCTGATTTTCTGGATCAGCTTCTCGTCGGACAGGCAGTAGAGGCTGCTGATGGACAGGTCTGAGATGAAGTGCTCGCAGGCCTTGCGGGTGATCTGCTTGCAGCCTCGCAGGTCGATCAGGGTGAGGTTGGAGATGCGCCGCAGGTATAGCAGGGACTGGTCCGTCAGCTTATTGCAACCTGAGCAGGAGAGGAGGAGAGTTATAGTATAGAATGCCCCATGCCCCAGCCACGCACAGCCCTGTATGAACGAGTTCTGCAGGGGGCCGGGGCAGCCTGCTGGGAATGTGGGATAGATCATGGGAAGGGACACTGAAGTTTATATTGCATATGAAAACATCCCAGCCAGCCCCCCAGTTCCCAGCCAGCACCCCCTGGGGTATTTAATCAGCGGTCAAATGCCGTTTAAACAGCCCCTACGTTTTAACCATTTCAGTCTGCCACGGACTGTCTCTCTACCATCCACCCTGCAGCTGCCGAGAGGGAGATGGTGATTTCTGCTAAGGGAATAGTCGGGTTCAACATCTAGAGCTGGCTGGAAATTTTCAGACAAGGTTTGTCAGAAAATGCTGATTTCACTAAATCAAAATGTTTCACGGGGATGCGTTCACTTCGTCCACTCTTCCAGTGGAAACCCGTCTGGCTCCCCCCATCCCCCAGCAGACTGCCTGGTCAGCCGCCACAGAACTAGGGGCCTGGCAGAGCCCTGGCAGCAGGGGCTCAAAGCTGGGGGGTCCTGGCTGAATGCCAGAGAGGTTGGAAGCAGGGCTGCCTGGCATCCGGGTGGCTCAGAGAGTCACTTATGAACTATTGTTTTGGTCGCTCTCATGTGGAATGAAGGATTTCATGTGTTTGGGAGCTTGCCCACGCAATGGGAATGCCAAGCAGCCCTGCCGGCCATAAGGGCTATAGGCTTAACGTGTTTCAAATGGGAGAGTGGGGATTTCAGAGCGCAAGCCTACTGTAGCACATGCCGTGAAACACCTGGTGCACTGGAGATGCCACGTGAGCCCACGCCCTTCATTTAGCCTTGGGAGCAGAGTCCTAGCTGCTGAACAGCTGCAGCTCGCTCATCTCTGGAGCAGGACTGGCGTGAAGGCCACGACTGAGCCGCCATGGAAACTAACCCTCCCATGCCCCCCAGCAGCGTGGACGCCCCCATAAGGAAGGCTACATGAAGGCAGAGCAGTGGCCCTATCCGGCGCCGGGTAGGGGTGCAGAAGCTACAGCACCTGCCATGTTGATCTCGGTGAGCGAGTTGCGCGTGGAAGACCCCACGGCCGTTAGGAGGTTGGCCGACTGGTCTGTAAGGTGGCTGCAGTGGCTAAGGTCGAGTCGTGAGAGCAGGGGCATATGGCGGATGATGAGCCGGAGCGTGGCGTCGGTGATGTCCAGGCCAGCCAGCCGGAAGTCTGTCATGTTGCGGAGTTTGCTGCGATTGTCTTGACCTGCAGAAGAGGGTGGAAAAGAGCCACGTCATGGCCAAGCCCCAGCTGCAATCTCTCCTGTTACAGGCCAGCACCTCCTCCTCCATCACCCGCACCATGAGGTGAACTTCTACTAAGTCAGTGAAGCCCATCCACCCTGAAACCCTGCCTGGAGACCACAGCCCCCAGCATACGGATTCCTCTCTCTCCCCTCTTCTTCTCCCCCCCCCATCCCATGGCAAGCACAGGTCCCATCTCACTCCCTGTATACTGGCCCCCTGGAGACTCTCGGTGACCACAGCCCCTGCCCCGCAAACACCGTCCTGGCTGGACCCTCCTTGCACAACCACAACGCCCATCCCCACATGACCCAGAGCCAACGTACTGGGTTTGTCTGTTGGAGGTGTGAGCAAGTCCCGGATCTGAGGGTCCTTGATTCCTACTGCCCACCGAAGATCGAGGGTCCTGAGAAGGGGGCAGCTGGAGGTACTGAGCGCACAGACTGCTGACCAGGAACAGCCTGCTAAGATGAGGTCTTTCAGGCCTGACAGGAAGAGGGGGAGACAGTGAGTCGAGAAAGCCCTGAACTCCAAGACACCCCTGTAGCTTCCTTCCTTACCTGAGACATATAGGACCCTTCACCCACACCCCCACCAGCACATGCTGATGAATTCACCTCTCGCTCACCCCTGGGGGAGAGACCAGGATGGGACATACAGAACCTGAATTCCCCCCTCATCCTGGCAGGGTCTGGGGGAAGGGGAGGTTTCCTGGGTTCTCCACTATGTCGCCAAATCTCCTGGAGATCTGAGGACATAGTGGTGGACATAGGAAACTAATTGCTACAACTGGCTTCCCTACAAAACTCAAAGATTCACCTGGACTCCAGGGAGTGGGCAGTGCCACGAGACACCCTGAAGTTACATGAACATGGCACCAATCCTAGATTACCTCTGACACCCACAAAGGGCACAGGGCTATGGCACCCACTGCCAGCTGGCTATTCGGAGTGGTGGCAGGGCTGCCAGCGGAGGGATGTTCTGCTTTGCCCTCAGCATTACAGCGCATGTGCCGAAGAGAGAAGGGCCCCCCCCCAACCCAAAAGCACAAGCCCCACTCACCTGGCAGCCTGTTGACAAGCCAGGTGAGCTGTTTTTTGGAGATATTGGTCCAGCTGAGGTCGAGGCTGACCGGCTGCCTCTTGATGATACCACTCAGGGCCTGGGGAGTGATGGACTTGCATCTGCTCAAATCGATTTTCGTCCACAATCTCTTGTCGCAGCACCTGGCGCAGAGACACGCGTCAGGTGGGGAGAGCCTACTGGCCCACCCGGTGCAGACTGCTACGTGCCACGTGAGCGAGGGAGCTCCAGTGGTAACGTGCTGCGAAGGTCTGGAGCTGGGCCTCCTGCCGGCTGTGCTAGCCAGACCGGAGCAGGTTCTTAGAGGGGATTGTTCCCACCCACCCCAGCTCCAGTTTCTCTCTCTAGACACATTCCAGCTCGTGCGGGAGGAGCCATTCCTGAACCCACTGTGCACTCACTCCCCAGCAGAGCTGGGCTGCCCCTGGGCCGTCTATCATCTCAGCACCACTGGCCACGCCAAGAACAGGGGGACGAACGACCAGAAGAGCAGCCACACTAGGTCACACCCTGGCAGGCCTGGGGGATCAAGTGTGCTTGTGCCTTCGCAGGCACTGAAGTCTCTGAGGAGTTGGAACAGACAGGGTCCTGCTCCCTGCCTCACCAGCGAGGAGGAAGCATGCAGGCCCAGCTCTCCTCACACAAGCTACAGGCACCTCCACTGCCTTTGATGGGAGCCACCAGGAAGCCTGAGGGGAGATAAAAAGGCCCCTGGGTGGAACAGGCAAACACCATTGCCCATCACAACTGGGGCCTGGCGGGGCTAAGAGATACCCAGGACCCCATGGGAGACTTCATTGCAAGTCCAAATCCTCAGTGGCTTTGTACAGCCTAGAGACGTAGCTCGGCAAAGCCACACGGAGAGAGGTGGTGGACACTGGTCACAATCAGCCATAGGAAAGGTGATGAGAGCGCAGGATTGGTCCTATGGGCCATTAGCAGGGATGGCAGGCAGGACAGGAATTCAGAAATACTCTGACGGAGAGGACACTGGCTGGTTATGGCCCAATGGCACCATTCCAGAAGAGGGGTATTTCTTAAGGCTGGGAGAGCAGGTATGAAACAAAGAGCAGCAGGGCAAGCTTCCAGCAGCAGCACATCACAACCAAGAAGCAGAGGGACATGGCACTTCTGCAAGGGGCCCAAAATGGACCAGTTGCAAGGGTACGGTGCTTGACCCTGGAACAACCCTCCCCGCTCAATTTCACTCTCATTTGGTACCAACCAGCTGGAGGGGGTCCTATGCCTTTGAAGAAGGTGGGGGTGGCACCACACCCCACTTACCATTTGTACCAGGTCTTGCACACCCGCATACACTCGCACAGCTCCCTGCGGCTGAGGTAGCGGAAGACGGACATCCACACCTCGCGCTGCATCCAGCTCTCCTCGCCATCCTGCGCCCGGCCGCCTCTGCCATTCAGCCGGACCACCCCGCCCTCCTCCGCACTTTCCTCCTCCTCCTCCTCGTCCTCCGCCGCCCCTTCCTCATCGGCCATCTCCTCCTCCCCGGCCCGCTGGGGCGTCCTGGCCGGGCAGTGGCGCACAACCACACGGGGAGAATGCCGCAGATTGGTGGAGGAGGCGGTGATGGCCTGCAGCTTGGGCACGATGGAGGTGCCGTGCAGGTCTTTGGCGGGTCTCTGCAGTGTGACGGTGAGATAGGATCCGTGCAGCTTGGCCTTCTCCACCTCTGACAGTTCCTTCTTGCCGCTGGGGTTGTTCTCCTTCTCTCGCACCATGGTGCGCTCCGTGTTCTGGAGCCGCAACAGCTGCCGCCGCTTGAAGCGCTCGTCCCGGCTGGCGCTGTGGTGGTCGCTGGGGCCGGCTCCCGGGGACGAGCGTGTCACCACGCCCCGCGGCGATGCTGGGTCATGGATCAGCTGCAGCATGGAGGTGGGTGAGTGGGGCGGGGGCGTCAGGGGCTCCTCGCAGCTCCGCAGGGGCCGCAGGACTTTGGCCTGCACTGTGTCCTCGTCACTCTCCTCCATCTTCCGCTTCTGCGAAGCAGCCAGAGAGGTGAGTTAGGACCTCACACATCAGTGCCAAGCCCAGGCAGCGCCCCCCGAAGGTGCAGCAGGCAAAACCCCCGGGGGAGCACATCGCCCCCCACTCACACGGGCAACAGCACTTTCTCTAAGTACTGAACAGCAGGGTCTGTGTCAGCAGCACCCAGTATGTGCAGGAAGGGCTACAGAGAGCTTGCCACCACCCTGGGCCCAACACTGTCCACGTGGCAAGTCTGCTCTCCAGCAATGACTTGTAGTAACCAGGACAGGGAGCAGAGGGTGTTACAACTGAAAGCACAGCGGGGCTCAAGCCAACCACCGGGCCGTGGGCGTCTTCACTGTAACCTTGCCCCCAGGCCACGGCATGCTTACCTGGTCCTCCCAAAGTGCTTAACCCATGTCTGGTTTCCAGGACGGGGCCAGCAGCCCCTCCACACTTTGCAAACCCACCTTCACAGGGGACTCTGTCAAATTGTTGGAGTCACACTGACAGGAGGGGCTGGGAAGTGTCAGCTTTCAGGATTACGTGGTCAGAGTTCAGCCCCTACGTTCACACTTGGCCAGCCGAACAAGTGGCCTGATTCTCAGGGCTGCTCAACTCACAGCCGTTCCACCACCGGTTCCACCACCGCTCCCGTAGGCAAAGGAGCTCCGTGGGAAGGGCTAAGCCACGAGGCTTTGCTATGCCCTGGAGGCCAATGGGAAACCTGCCCCCTTCCCACTGCTGAGCCCAGCACCCAGGCAGAACACAGTCATCTCCTCCCGTTGCAGGCCCAGTCCCTGCAGGAGGGTCCCCACCTTGCTCGCCTCTGTTGGGACACTGTTCTCTGGGGCAACAGGCACAGTTCTACGTATGATCTGGTAACCGTAGTTCTGCTGCCTAGGAAGCGCTGCCAGCCTCCACTTGGCCAGCCGGCGCCGCACATAGTCTGCTCGCTGCTTGGTGGCAGAGTCTGGGCGCCAGTGCCCCTTGAGGAGCCGTTTCTTCTGCAGGATGCTGGGGTTTGCTTGTTGACGGGCTCTCTGTGAATGTGGCGGGGGTGGAGATGGCAGAACTATGAACCTGATCCACTGCAAGTTAGCAACACGCAGCTCCACCAGTGCCCGCCAGCGGCCTGGCCCCACTGCGGTGCCACCAGCTTCACCAGTGCCCACCTGCTTGACACCGCACTCAGTGCCCTCTGGTTCCTGTTGACCCCATGTGGCCATGCATATACGCACACACGTGCCTGGCTCCGTGGCATGAGAACCCTAGTGGAGCCTCCTCAATTCTCCCTGCAGCTGTGTGTCGAGTGAGCAGAATCCCACACCCAGGTGGGCTCCCTGCTCCCCCAGACCTCCCCACCTAAGAAAAGCCAAGTGGGTGTGTGTTTAGAGGGCAATCCAAGTGCTCCCTCCCCCCCATGCAAGCAGGTGTCCTCTTACCTGCCCCTTCTCCAAGTCATCACCCTGGTAGCACTTTGGACACTCCCAACAATTGGGCAATTCATCATTCAGCAGCCCTTCCCCATCCATCTGCAGATGGGAGATATCAAGGGGTTAGACACCGACGTTCAGCTCCCCGTGCTCCCTATGAGAGTGGACCCAGAAAGCCATGCCGCGCTGCCCCCTTCCCCCACATGCCCACCTCACCTGCAGGCAGCCAGGGTGAACGATCTCGTTGCAGATGCAGCATTCCATGAGCTTCTTCTCAAAGTCCTGCGAATCCTCGTTCTGATCCACCTCCCCGCAAAGCGCGCACGTGACCGAATGAGGCAGCCTGGGCTACAAAGGAAGCAAACAGTGAAACCAGGGAGACAGGCACCTTGAAGGACGTGCCCACATGCTTGGGGGACAGTTAGTTCCAGGAGCTCCCTTGTGTTGCTCCAAATCCTGCTCTGTCAAACTTGCGGGATTTGGAGTGGAAGGCTCAAGCAGTTTCCCCTCCATCCTTGTCCCCAAGTGGCCAGCCTCTGCTCCCCTGCCCCACACCAAACCTGCTGCAGAACTCACCGCTAAGCACTGCCGCAGGACGCAGGACTGCTTCATGCGACCAGGACCCCCAAACTTCTTCATGTCCCTGCAGTAGTGGCACATGCCACACTCGCCCTGCATGCAGGCCTTGCATTTACGGCACCGCACCCGCCTCCGCCGTGCTCCCGACACTATCGGAGACACTGTGGGCCTCACAGGCGTTGGGCGTGGGGCTGGCTTCATGGTGTGAGGCTTGGTGATGGGAATGGTGGGCAGACGCACCTTCGGCCGGACCTGGAGCTTTAGCTGGCAATGGAAGCACAAAGGAGAGATCTAAGATTGGGAGGTTGATGACTCTCAGCTTTCAGTCTATCATGTTGGGGCAGCAGGAGCATCTCGGCAAGTCTGTCTCACATCTTTCATGCTGATCTCAAAAGGACTGCACAGATTCAGCCCAGTCAGTGTTATCCCTGTTTTACAGAGCTGGGAACAGACGTATCCAAGTGAAGGTAGGATTAGATCCCTAGCCACTAGATGGCTACAATCCTGAGACAGGCGGGAAGTCTGTACTTTCATACCATGAGCCAACGAAGGAGAACGACTGTCTGCAGCACTTACCTTCTTCCCCAACCCTTGCCCCAATCTCGTCTTCCAGATGTCGAGTCAGAGATGTAAAGGGGCCCCTACATCTGTATGACCTTAGAGAGTGGCTTGCTCCCTTCCAGCCTCCCCCTGGTGAGACCTGTTTGTCGAGCCTGACCCAGGGCCCGTGCCTGGGAAAGCATGCCGAATCTGAAACGGTTTATAAGCGGCCCAGCCGCTAAGCACCTCCGCAAGACTGCAGCAAATTCACCAGCTGCGAGTGCTTTATACTGCTGGGAAGTGGGGATTTCAACCCTTAGCGGCACCCACTCAGCCTGTTAGGGCTGGTCAGTGATCTTGAGCTAGCGTGGCTTTTTGGTCCAGGTCTGAATATTGATGTTCTGGCCCTTGGGGCAGTGCAGTTCACAAAGTCTCTACCAACAGGCTGCTACTTGGACATTTCTAAGAGCAACACCCATAGTGAGAGTAGCCTAAGCAAACGGGACAGAACATCAACCCTCGAGGAACTGTGGGCATAAACTAATCTCCAGCTGGGGTAAGATGCAGACCCACCTGGCCAAAGGTGCTGGGTGGGGGGTTTATTGCATCTGCCTTTTTCCAAGTCAGAAGCTAGGAAGGCAGACAAAACTACCTGGCCAACTGCCAAGGCAATCATTTGTTAGAGAGGGCCCTATTTTCCAGCACTCTCACTCCCTTTCCGTGATCAAATTCTGAGTTATGAACAAAGAGGCAGATTTTGATTTTAAAAAGGTATTTAGGTACTTAACTCCCGTTTACCTTTAAAAATTTAGGCCTTACTGCTTATTCCCATGTATTCGCTGAATATCTTATGCAAACATTTTAGCCTATGGGAGCTTTCACAAAATGTTCCCTTGACTACTTGCCATTAGTCGCAAGTGACTTGACAAAATAAGTCACATGGTATCACTTGGCTCCACAAACTTTGGATGGAAATGGAGAGAAGCAAATCCTGTTTGCGTGTGAATGGCTGATGTATTCAGACCAACACACTCAGATTCATGTATAGCAGCAGTTCTCAACTGGGGGGCTGTGAGCCCCCACCCCACAGGGTGGAAGCCCAGAGCTCCAAGTCTGCCTCCCCACTGTGGCTGAAGCCCCCAGAATGCCTTGGCAGGAAGGCAGGAGCACAGCTGAGACTAATTCCTATGAGAGTGGGGAAGATGCCTGCTTCACCCTCATGAGGGCTTGTTAAGAGAGCAGACACTAGGTAAAGAGCGTTATCTATGGGAGGCCCAGACTCCACTCCAAGACAGCCACCTAAGGAAAGTTGACGGGCTTAGAGGTGCTTTCCTGTGGATGCAGACCTGGGTTTTTTGTTTATTTTTAACTTCTGCACTTTGCACTTCACCTGCAGCATGGAATGTGACACCACCACTTTCTCCAATCTTGCATCTCCCCTGCCACCCTCTAAGCACACCTCCTCCCAGCTACATTTCCACATTTAAGCGGTTCTGGGAAGGGCTGCTTGGAGAGTCACCAAGCAATCAGGCTACAGGGGTCTCTGCTCTCCAATTCCACCACTGGAGACTCCTCGGCAGAAGCAGTGGGGAGGAGAGAGGCTACATGAAACCCAAACTGTCAGCAGTTGGCTGGCATGTATGTGACAGCCCCCGTCTCTTACCTTGTCTCTCTTGGGCCACTGGACAATAGGAATTCCTGTAAGTGCCAGTTTGGGGTCGCTGTTTGCGTGCTCCTCCAGCAGCAGCTAATGGAGGGTCGGGAAGAGAAAAGGAAGGAGACAAACAGAAGCACAGGTAGGTAAGCAAGGCCACAAGAAACGCTGCCAGCCTGGATCTGTCCATATGCCAAGGAGAGAACATTCCTTTTCAACCTTTCCCCAGCCACTGCAGCAGAGACGTCCTCCACTCCACCCCCCCCCCCTGTTCCTCACCACAGCAGACACCTGTTCATCGTTAGCAGAGCTGATCTGCGCAAGTGATAGTTATCGTCTAGCCATTTCAGCCCAGCAGTCCCTGGCAGACTATGCTGAGATGAAAGTGTGGGTGTGAAAACTAGTTCCTTTGAAACAGCATGGGACACAGGAGAGTAAGTCTGGCCCCTTTCCCCCCAGCTGCGGAGCTGGAGAATGACACTTCTCTATAATTCAAATGCTTGAAACAGCAGACAGAGTGCAGGACAGCCAGCCCCTGCTCTGGTTTATGAGGCAGTGATTCTCACAAGGAAACCGTACAGCCCTGTGCTGGGTGCCAGGTAGCTAGAAGCTTCTTCCCATTCCGCCTTCCTGTCTGGATTTGACAGTAATGAACAGTTCCAAAAGGCGCTGGGGCTTAGAGGCTTCTGGGAACGTCCCCAGGGCTGGCTCTCCCGCCCTTAACTCCAGGACATCATCCTAAGGCCAGGTGCTGGCGACAGGTGCCTGCCTTCCCCTGGGAGGACTCCTGGGCTCCCTGTGCCAAGCCTCTCGCCTCCGCTCTCCACGCCACCCACCCAGACTGCCCTTGCAGATGTGCTTTATTTACTTGGGTGTTGCTATGGCTACGTTTCCAGGAGCCTCCCGCTGGCATTCCCATGTGCCAGGGAAGCGCGGGGCTTCCTGCTGCCAGCAGGGAACAGGGCATGGGCTGGGCTGGGCTCACATCCCCCGCGCAAAGGAAGCCTCTGCCGGGGAGGGCCGCTTTCCAGTTACTCCCCCGCCCTTCCGAGGCGGCTGCCGGCGGGAGGAAGTGGCCGCCTCCACAGCAGCGCAGCGCAGCGCGCCGCCCCCGCCTGCCTCCCCACGAGCGCACCGAGAGGAGCGGTCGGGGGCTGGGGGCAGGCACGCGGCGCGCCTCCCAGAGCGGCGCAGGGAGAGGCGCCCGCCCGCCCGCCGCGTGGGGGGACACCCCTCGCACCGCCCAGCCGAGCCCGGCGGCGGGGCGGGGGCCCGCAACACGTCCCGGGGGCTGCGAGCCGGGCAGGCGCCGCGCGGCTCCCCCGGGAAAGGCGCCGCGACCCCGCCCGAGCCAGCAGAGCCCGGCCCTGGGCGCGCCGCGCCGGCTGCATTGTTCTGCGGCACCGCGCAGCGCAGCGCGCCCCCCGCCCGGCTGACCTTGCGCGCCACGTCCCCGCCGAGCGCCTTTGTCCCGCTCCGCTCACATGCGCGGCGCCGGGCGGCCGAGCGCCCCCTCGGCGGGGGCCATGTCCCGAGAGCCGCCCCCCGGCCCGGCCGGCCGCTCGCGAGCCCGTCAGGCGCCGCCCGCGCCCGGCTGCGGACAATGCTGCTGCGTCAGCCCCATGCGGCTCCCAGCAGTGCTTTGCAGCGGGCGGCGCGCGGGGCGGCTCGCTTCTGCGGCAGAGCCCGAGGAGGCAGGGCCCGGCGCTGGCTGCTCGCTGATTGGCGGCCGGGCCTGCCCCCGGCGCCCCTCGCCCCCCCCCCGCCACTGCAATCCGAGCACCCAGGGCCGGGCCCGGAGGGCGCGGGCCGCCTTTCGCCCGCCCCAGCCAAGCGTTAACCCGCCGCAGCGCGCCGCCTGCCTATTGTCTGCAGCGGGCGGCTTCCCGCGAGCCCCGCTCCGGGGAGGGGCGAGCTGCGGCCCGCCCGCAGACGCCGCCGATCGCGAACGGCCCGGACCCCGGGTCCTAAAAGCACGCACCGCTCCAGCGAGCAGCCCCCGTCCGCTAACTTTTGGAGGCAGCGGCCGGCTCGGCCCAAAGCGGATTTCCCCCTCTAGCGGCTGGGTCCCAGAGCCACGCTGGGCTCGGCGGAGTTGCGCATGCCAGGGCCCCCCTCCCGTTCCCAGCACCGGTGTGAATCGCGAGACACTGGCCCCCAGCTTCGGCTAGAAACAGAGGGCGTTATTCCAGTATGAAACATACAAGGAATAGGGCCCCAACCCCGTTCCGGGTTATGCGGCCCCCCCTTTAATTTGTTACATGCCACCGCACCTTCACTCGTGGAGAAGCTGGCAGGGAAAGCGGAGAGGCTGGCAGATGAGTAAGGCACAGCTGGATATTTTTGCACCCAAGGCCCAGGGGGAGCAGCTGGGAAGGCCGTGGAAGGGAAGCACACACGGGCAGGATGTTTCTGCTAAAATAATGAAGCAGCTAACACAGCTGTGGTTTGAACTGCCATCTTTGTTAGGCATCACAATCAACACCATGGTGAACTGTGCCTCTCAGAGCTACTGGTTCAGGCTGGCTGTGGACTCAGGCAGACATTTCTGCATTGCTGCCACTGTGCTTGTTTGGCAGAGCCTCCCTACCTCCATAAAGGTTAGAAGCTTTGTAAAATAAAAGCCAAGATGCTGGAGCACAATTCTGACCCTCATGGATACAACCAACCACACGCACTTTCTGTGAAGCATGCCCTGCATTCTCGTCCCTCAAGGGGAAAGGTTTCTTCACAGTCTCATTAGGTAAGGGCCCGGACATGCTCCGTACACATACCTCCTTAATCAGGTGCTGTAGGAAGCTACCTCCTCTCACCTCATCACAGTGGATCTCCCGGCCCTGCTCTATCGTCCTTGAGAGTGTGGGCAGTTGTCTACTCCTCTTTACAGGTCAATAGGGAAGGTTTAGCCCTCCCTTTCATAGCAAGAGAGATGAGAAGTGACTGCTTTCTCAGACCAAACACCTCTCACAAGCCACACCCTTGGCAGATTTCATTGTGCTCTGTGACATGGGAACAACTTCTCATATAGCCAGTGACCTCCTCCCTGCTGCAGAGGGTGCCTATTCCATGCTGCTGGGCACCCTCCAGCCACGCTTCCTCACTTTCCTGACCTTTTCCCCCCAGCAGTGGCTTTTCTTGCACCAGTATCAGAAGAGGAGGGTGTGATGACCAGAGGTCTAGTTTGGCCATTTTAAGAGGTGTGGGCTTCAGCAACTGAAGTCCATGCCACCTCTTTAAACAGAGACAGGAGGGAGCAGCTCTAGACCCTCAGAACCTGGCAGGAGAATGGTGAGGAGGGAACATAAATTATCCTGATTTATTGGAGGAGTTCAAGAGAGCTTATAGCCTGCTTTGAATAAATGGTGGCTACACTTGCATGGCCAAAGGACGAGTGGACAACAGACCCTGCAAGCAGGGAAGGCAGTAGCAGACTATCAGGCAATGAAGGAGGATTTAATCTGGTGACTGCAGAGGTAACGAGACAATAGATGGGTGAAGAGAGACACACAGCAGTTCTGGGCAGCAGTCAGACTCTGCCATGAATGATTAGCTCTACTACAGACTGGCAGCAGTCAGACCAGAGAGGAGATCCTAGATATGAGAACTTCAGATTGTTCACCTTTCAGGGTAGGGAGTGTCTCTCTTCTATGTTTGTACAGCTATAGGCACAATGGGGTCCCAATCCCAGTTGCACCTTTGGGCACTACCAGCATATAAATGTTTACTACTGCAATTACTAAGTCCAGATTTGGGCTTATGAACAGCTTATGTCCAATGAGCAGGTAGCAGATATAACAGACTTCCCTGAAGGCCCACTGAACAGCTACACCACTAAGAAACCAGGTCCTCAGACTTTGGGAGGCATGGTGTGTGGGAAGACTAAGGGACAATGGTGATTGGAAAAAAATGGGGGCACATGAAGCAGGTTTAGATAAAAAAGGCAGGGAGGGACAAGGAGCCTCAATTACTACTATGACCAGATGAGGCATGAACTAATGGCTGCTCCGTTAAAAATCCACAAGTGCCACTTTACGCTACGTACCACAAGAGGAACCAGATATTAGACATACACCAGTAAGTGTTGCTCGGATGCACAAGGCTTTGCATGATGGTCAGGAAGCAAAGTGCTGCAAGATAACGGAAGTTCTCAGAAGTTAGTTCTTCGCAAGAGATCAGGACCAATCTACAACGTTCATGTCATATGTTTGAGGACTGAGGAATCCATGCAGCTCCCGAAGTACACATCACTGCTTTATGATGCAGTTTATTCTAGGAATATTCTCTTCCAATAGGGTATGAGGACAAGGTTTTCCAGTTCTCATAGGCCTTCTTAGTGAAACCATTACAGCTTGTGTAGTGATACAATCATGGGCCAAGAAAGGAGAGACCTGGGATCATACCAAGAGTTTTTTGGGGGTCAGTAAAAACAAAAAACAAGGCCACGGAGAAGAGAGTAAAGGCATGAGGAGGCACGGTTAAGAGAAAGATGAAGATGGATGTGATACAACCCCCTCAGTATTGATGTTCTATAGTCGGAAGGTCTCACCTCTTCACCCTCTGTACTCCCAGTGGTAGAAGTCTGTGGTAAGCCAGTGAAGGGTATAAACTATGTCCAGAATGGGACCACACAGGAGTATGCATTAGGGGAGCCCACAAAGGGCAGGAGCCAGTAATCTGTAAGGCTTGTAGAGGAATGCTCCTAATGGTTTGACACACACCATTCCATAGGCAGGACACCTACAAACAAGAGGAAGCCTAGGACAGGATAGCACTAACGTTTTGTTGGCTGGTTTGTATCAAGAAGTAGAGGAATGGATTCAAGCCTGGCCTGAAACTCCAGAAAGTTGCCCTCAATAAGAAAAAAGGTGGTTACACATCTTGTGCGTCTTTCAGCTGTAGGAGGTGCCACTTTCCCCACATAATGATGGATGCTGCAAGACCTCTAGAATGCAGTTCTCGATAACCAATATATAGCGGTTGTTAGTGACGCTATGCACATTCTTAAAGAAAGCTAGCAACTGTAGCTAAGCCTGGAAAGCACAGTCAGTGAAGTGTTTCAGGTAAGAGATAGCTTCTTCCAAATGAACAAACTGGCACAAGAACGTTTTAAGAAAGCCCCTAGTTCCAGCAATGAGGAAGCAAAACCTACTAATACCAGGACAAAGGATTTCACTTAGTGTTGAAACAGAGTAACTTACTTACTTACTGTCCTTCCCACTCTGCAAGTTATCAGACAGCCATCCCAGACAAATGCCAAGTGAGATGAGAACATATCTTCTCTGAGAGTGGGTAGAAATTAAGGAGCAGAGCAATGAGCCAGACAAAGATGAAGACTTGAGAAGATGTAAGATCTAGACAGGTTGGGGTTACACCAGGAAGAACCTCAGACCAGTAAGAACAACACTGGTATCAACCACTGATGGACTCCACTCAGGTACAGCAATGGTATCGTATTTCTAAAAAGATGGCTGCAATTCTGCAGGGAGAAATACAAACCATGCGGAATATGGGAGTTATAGAACCAACCAACAGTGAACAGGCAAGAATCACAGCACTGGTCCCAGAGAGATGGGGAGATCTGCAGAGAAATTTGCAAACTAAACACAGTACCTAAGTCTAATACTAAGCTCTAAAGTTAAGATTTGGTTCAATTTTTCTGCATAAAGCAAAACCCCTTTGTTTTCCATAAATAATGGAACTTATCTCGTCCAAATTCTCAGCACAATCTGAGTGAAGATTTAATGTTGAGGATTTTTAGTTAGCAAACTGATTGAGAGATTTAATTAAAATTTGTTAAAAATGGCCCCTTCAGCTTAATTCAAGTCTTAAACTTTCAGGGAAGTTAATCATTTGAGATTAAAAGATGACTACCCTGTAGATTTTAGTTCATCTAAGGGAAAGCTGACTTTAAAGTTTGTTATTGGGTTATTTTGATGTGACAATAGTAATCTGAGCTGTTTTTTCCTCCATCATGATGTTTGTTGACTAATATTTTTGATACCAAGTAGATACTCCAGAATCTAAGTTTTCATTTGAAGAAGTTTCTAGCCCTCATTGATGTGGAGAAGAAGTCTTGAAAATAAGGACTAAGTTTTTATTTGCTAGCTTCTAAGGGGCTCTTTCACAAGAGGTCGGATCTCTGTGGAAATGCCCAGTTGACTCAGGAGCTGTATTGCATTCGCTGGCCAGTCTGCACTACTTTTCTTTTTGCACTGCAGTACTTCCTATTGATCCACAAGGCATAATCAACCAGGTTGTTTTGTGGATTACTAAAATCTAGGTAACTGGCTAAGGAGTTCCTATACTCCTCCTGTAGCATCCATTGATAGGCCTTTAGAATGCACGGGTACATCAAGTAATTCATAAGACAGGACAGTATATTGGTGCAAAGTGTTCTAAAGGCGGTATACTTGATATTCAGAGGGTAAGGACACTCAGCAAATATCCCTTACTCAGAACAAAAGTGCAGATAACACTTTGCTTTCACAATTCTTATATCACAATACTACACCGTGTATTAGCTAAGGGTGCTATACACAATGTACAGGACAAAGCCACAAAAGCAAAAGAAATCAAAAGTGAAACCATCCAACAGTACTATTCTCTATGCAGAGACACCTCTCCACTAGCATAACTACTCTAAACCAAACCCTCAACTCAACCCCAGCAAGGAGACCAGCCACCCGATACTCACCTGACCTCACCAAACTGGAAGAGGCAAGTTTTTTGCAAAACTTTGTACAGAATGGGGTGAGAATCGGATCTATTTGTGCTGATGGTGGGAGTATGGGCAAGAGGTGGCTAGAAGGCTGGCAGCACTACTTGTGGAGAATTAAGGCTCTTAGTCTTTTTCAGACTTTCATCTTTTTTGCCTCTTCGTCTGTTTCAGAATGAACTGTTAGTGTAACAGGGAAACAGCCAGTGAGGAAGGATCAAGAAACCCTGCCTGCTAACCCTGGTTTTAGGGTCCAAGACTGATGTTTTCAGAATAAGGTGGGCTGAAATTCTCTTCTTCCTTCAGTAATGCAGGGTTAAAGACCTGTGGCCATCTTCATAGGCTTCATGGTGGGAAACGGTGGAAAGGAGAAACATGCATATAACAACTCATCTAGGAAAAACCTGCCAGAGATCATATATCTTGGGCAAACAATAGAACAGAAATACAACCAAGTCCATCTGCAATGGGCAAAGAGGAATGGCAAAAGCTGACCACCAACAGAAGATTAAGGCTAGTACAGAGAATATGTTGTACCATGAACATTCTTGCAGTGGGCACCTGAAAATGGACCAAATGGGCCCTAGAATGATTTTCCAAACTCGTGTCTATGATGGCACCAGAAAAAACTGCCTTGGTAGAGATTGTCAGTCATACTGGCATCTCTACAACCCTAAACAGATCCAAATTAGGTTGGGTTCTGTTTTCACCTTTGGGCCCAGAGCTGCTCTGAACATCATTCAGATATGAGTAAAGAGGATCAGTCCCATAATACCAGGATAAGGGGACACCAAGTTAGAGGGCAGCACATTTAGAATTAAATGACCCCTTGGAGCTCATATAACACTTTTGGGGCACCTCTCACAGGTCACCAAGACAGAGTGGGCTCAGTGATGGAGGCGAAGTTTTATAACCATTGATAACTATGTGCTTAGATCATAGAGCCAGGCCTCATGGTTTCAGGCATAAGCTGGTCATCTGCAGGGAGGAATTCCTCCCTGAACCTCTCTTGTCCTGCCCTCAGCAAGCCAAATGCCTCCTGACATGCCTTGCTTTTGTATATGGACAATGGCAGGCAGAGGATTCCTCAGCTCTACATACCTTAACATCAGCAATGAGAGCGTCTTCATCCTCTATGCCCGTGGGAACGCACTTCTTGTGCAGAGGAAGCGACTCCAGCTTGTCCACCAGGCAGCGTAGACCTTCCAGCTCGAACTGGGTCAGATGCACCTTCCTGTACTTGCAAGGACTGCTGCCATGGGGATCCCAGGCCTGGCCATTGTGGGAGCCCCGGCTGGAGTCAGAGGAAGAGTCCATGGACAAGGTTCTCTTGAGGCCTGGCAGGCTCCTGCAGCCTCTGCTTAGTTCATCATAGTCTAGGTTGGCACCATTAGCCACAGGGCTTGTAAGGACTGACCGTCTGGTGACCGGCCGCCTGGGCTCTCTCCCTGCTGCATCGTCCTCTTCATCCATGTTCCCTGGCTCCGAGCAGCTCAACTCCATATCTGCCAGTGGGGTGGGGGGGGGGAGGGAAGAGACAGAAGTGAGAGGAGCAGAATCACAGGCCTGCCAAGCAGATCACTTGCTGCAGATTGAAGGTTTTAAGATAATCATCTGAAGGACACAGGAAGGAATCTCCCTCAACCACCAGAGAGAATGGCATGTAAAGCTAGGAAAACGACATGTTGTTGGACAGAGCAAAACGCTGAACAGATACAGCAATGGGGCTGATCTAGAGCAGCCACTGTGGGGAAGTAGCAGAAAAGTAGTTGCACTATAGCCTTATTTCCAGCCAGCGCCACATGTAAAGCACCCCTCCCCATCAAGGCTGTGACAGGAGAAGGGTTGGGGATGCTGCTGTTCCTACAATTGTCCCATTAACGTCTCTGTGGGGTTCATTATTTTACCACACCCCACTGCTGGGGGAACTGATCAAATGGACATGGAACTCTTTTATGCTGCAGAACAGCAGGCATTTGAGAGTAGCAGGCCTCCCTGACTGTTCATCTTAAGCTTCTGAAGAAAAATACTCCTCTGAAATCTGCTGGGGAAAGAGGAGTCACGGCCTTTGCTGGAAGTCTTTGGGCAGATGTTTGAGCCCTGGAAAGGCTACAGCTAGGATGAGAGGCATCCTGGAAATGATTTTCAGATCCCTTTTGAGAGCAAGATCTTATACATCACCTTTTATAGGATTCCTCGCTCCAGCTACGTTGCAAGAGGCCCTGCAACCTTCAACATAAAAACCCATGGACACAGCAACTTAATACAGCACACCACAAGGTTCTAGGCCATTGGAAATATTTACCCATGATCAGCTGGAGTCTGCCCATGAACACAGCAGCAGGGACCGCACCTCGCCTTCCCCATTCAGTAAAGCCTACAGACCACTTCACTGGGCACATACATGGTGACAATTTGGGCCAGATTATCTACAGCACTTTAGAGCAGACAGCTGGTCTAGCACTTCATGGGGGTAAGGGAGAGCTCCAGGCCAGACTGCTGTTTTTGACTCACTGATAAAATCATGCCTCCTCTATCCTGTTGGCCCTCTCCCCTAGCACTGAATAGGGTTTCCTTAAATGCAGCTAACAGGAAAGATAGGAAGTGCTAAATTTAAGGAAGTGAACCTCCTGAATCCCCCCATTCTGCTGCACTGCCAATGAGGGAAGTGGAGGAAACTGTTTCAGTCTGACAAGGAAGAGCTGGGGCCAACCAGCTGCTCTTACCCATGCTGAGTGACTCCTTCTGGAAGTCCTTCGTCAGGTGGGAGTGGCTGGTGATGCAATAAACATAGCGTTCCAGCACATACCAACACATCTCATAGTAGAAGGGGTAGCGAAATTTATTTGGGACCTGTCAAGGGGTAAAAGAGGCAAGACAAAGCTCAGGGAAGGGATCAGTTACACTCCAAATACAACTGCAAAGCACAGCCACGCTGGTCCCAGAACGATCTTCTGGAAGGTGGGAATTGCAGGTACATGGAAGAGCACATAAGGAGCGTGTTTCCAGAATCCTGACATTTCATCTCACTGCAGGAAGCGGCTAACAGGCAATGCAGGCATAGCTCGCTCCTAGGCCATTTGCATTTTATTCTCGTTTAGGGTCATGGATCTGTGCTGTTTGCCACTGAACAAACCCTCCCACCCATTATTACATGAATAGTAGCAAGGCAAGCACACTACACAACTCCTTAGCTGTGAATACTGCCCTTCGACTCAACCCAAGCTAAAATCTTATGTAAGTTACGTGTTCTGAAGGATGCTTAAGAGAAGGGAAGACTATTGCCAATAAGAGTCTTAGTGGTGCTTTTGCAGCTCCATGTTAGGAACTGTGTGCTATGCCCAGCAAGTCCTGAACCCACTTTACAGCAGTTAACTGGTGGGGATGCATCAGCTTTGAGATCCAAGCACTCTCAGTCAAGGTCACAAGAGGCTTTTGGCCGCAATAATCGTCTCTGCCTGGTCAAAACTTAGCATAAGACTCCAAAGCAGCAGAGGAAGGAAAGTAAAAATGCAGATGCAACATACTTGAGTAACCCCAGTGACAAGTAACTTTCCTTTTCCTACAAAGTGCTTGGAGTTCCCCACTCAGATTCACTGTACCCAATTTCATGCTCCCCCTGGCTTGCTCCAGTCTCAAGCAGGATTGGAACCGGTGCCCCAGAAGTTAATATGCCCATATCCCATCACCCTCCCCACCCCCAAACCAGCCATTCCTCCCATTTTAGACACAGTAAGCTGGAGACAGTTCTTTCTGGAAGGCTGGTGGCCTGTATTTCTTCCCTTGCATTGAGGGAGAGTCCCTGATTCACAGGTCACCTTCAGGCCCTCCCAGTGGTCCTTACCCGTGTGCGGTCTTCAATGCTGTTGATCCGTAGCTGCATGGGGATGTTGAAGCTGTGCAGGAAGTTGCCCCCAAAAACCAAAGTGTCAGTGGGAGTGTACACAGCATGGATCCAACCTGTCAGAGAAAGAAAGGGAGAGTTCATAGGCCAAGTCTGTCTATAAATACATGGGTGAAGCATCCTCACACACCTTACTAATTCCAAAACCCCACACCAACCCCTACTCCAGCTGGCTGACCCCAGCCCCTGGAAGGATGTTAGCAGTGTGTGCCTGGGGGTGATCACCCCAATCTTAGCTGCTCCAGCCACCTGCCACTCACTCCCATTCCTCCAGCAGCACCTTCCTTCCCTCTTCTACATCTTCCTTGTCTTCACCCACCTGTTACCTTTGGGGAAGAGCCTGTCTATATCTGCATGGCACCTAGCTCATCTGTGGTCTCAAAGAAATAGCCTGCTGCCTGCCTTATCCACCTAGAAATTACCGTGTTTCTGATCACACTAAGTTCTCCAGCATGATGTGACCTTGGTCACGGATTCCCTCAGTATGGAGAGGTAGATAGCAGTTTTGCTCCCTGTCTTTACCCAATTTGCTCCAGTGAAAGTCTGTAGTTCTCTATTTTGCATGCAGGCCAGCTACAGACTAAGTCAGTGGTTCTCAACCTGCAGCCCAGTCAGCACACAGTTGTGGCCCAGGTGACATCCGCAGGGTCACATAGGCAGTACTGGATGTGGCCCACATAACACAATGGTAAACAGGTTGAGAACCACTGCCCTAAGTCAAACAGGTCAGTGCCTTGAGAAAAAGTGGAGATGGGGTACATGCGGTTTACTACACTAGCAGATCTAGAATGCACAGATGCCTTTTAAACAGTGGTCTAAATCCCTGATCCTCCCATCTTTTCCAAAGGTGCACATAATTCTCACTCTTTTATACCATTAGCACTCTTCACTCACACAGCTCACTCTCCTCACTGAAGCCTTCCCATAAACAGCAGGGAGGAATTTACTTCCTTCCAAGCTGAGGCAGCCCTAGTTCAGGGACATACCTACCTCCAACCCCACTGATTCCATCTTTTTCCCTTTCCCACATAGCTTCCTATCATTCAATCTCTTAGGAAAGTCACCTCTGCAACATTTGGCCCCAACACCCCATATTCTTGCCACTCACCTCTTTTCTTCAGATATCTTTCAGATGACCTCCATCTGTTCTTTCCTTTACAAAACCATCTAACTTATGACCTTATTTGTAATCTTTCCTTTCACAAAAGAAATCTTAACTTTCCTCATCTCTCCAACCACCTCTTACAAACCAAACCCTTGACAGATTTCAGCATGGTTTCACTGCAACAAGAGCCCTCCTCTGCCTCTGTTTAGATGCTAGGCATTAGGAACACAGCTGAAAAACCTTGACACGTAGTATTCTCCATTTCTTGTCCCCAGGAGGAAGCTGCATGTGGTTATTTACATGCTTTTATTAGTGAAGGCAGGTTAGAGTGTGGTTTGCACTTGGGACGAAGTAGTGATCCCTAGATCCTGCAGGAGTTCCATAGCCTTGGACCAGCCCTTGAGAAAGCTGTTTTGCTCAGACAAGCTTTGCCCTTGCACTAGACCATTCCATTTGCCAACAAAGCCCAGTTGACTGTGTTCATTTTCAAGACATCCCAGACCCAAATCATTAAGAGTCTTGAAGATAAAGGTTCGGATCTATAGCTTTCCACAAGAATCAACTCTCATCTTCCTGCGTTATCTACCTTGTCTCTCCATGTTATTGTCTTCACCTTCTCTACCATGTACTTGGATCACACTCAGCTGTATATTTAAGGACTTGACATCGTTCTTTTTTACCCGCTGCCTGCCTTGGCCAAGTCAGTCTGAAGCTTTGTCTCAGCTCCTTTTAGCTGAATGTCTTAGAGAAAGAAGGGTTTCTCTTGACCTGATAGAGCAACTTCAAAACTCACTTCTCATTTCCTCTCTCATCTGCTTAGAGCTCGCAAATGCTCCTCCAGTTCCTACCCCTGGAACCATCCTTGCCTATGGACTCTTTTCTGCCACATTTTTTGTACTACAAGTCTCTTCCATGCTACTGCATCACTGCCCCCACTACACAGCCCTCAAAGTCTCACGATGCTCTGACCACCTCTCCTGCAACTCCCATCTTGATGCTTCCAGCTATCCCAATTTTGGCATCTGCAGGATGCCTACTGCTGCTGCCCCCACCTTCTCACACACACAAAGCAATGCACTGCTCATTTCCTAAATACATGCAGTCACCACCCCGCACCTTTCATTTCAGGAGCCAAGTCAAAACTGACCTACTTTCAGGACCCTCCATGGAGTTGTTATAGCCAACCAAACCCACTTCCCTACCTTGCTTCCTCTATCAGGGCTAGCTTCCATTTTGCACCTCCAATTCTTCCCACCAAACACCTTTTCTTCAGCTCCTGCCATCTGGAAGAGCCTCTCTCTCTGTCCAGCTCATTTCAAAGATTCAGCTGAACACATCTTTCTCCTCTGCCTCTTAATTACTGACCCGTTTTGTTATTTAGATTTAGTACCTATTTAACTTGGTGATAAATTATTGGAGTTTGTATGAAAAATGCTAGAGAGAACAAAAGTATTTCATATTTCCCTCTCTCTTCCAGCAGCTTGCTACCCAGGAAGTTAAGGGAGAAGTCACCCCGTTCTGAATTGCCCAAGTTTTATGGGTGTGTCCCCCAGAGATTCTCCCCTTCCACTGCCTTAGACGTCCCAACCCCTGGCACAGACCACAGTCCTTTCAAAGACAAGGACAAAGGCACACTTTCAGGGTACTCCCCACATCCCCTTATACCTGAAGGGATGACGAACGTGTAGCCCTGCTTGAGCTCAATTCGTTGGCAGTCTGACACTTTGTCACCAAGAAAGATGTCCCCCTGTTTTCCTGACAGCAGCCAATTCTCGTAGAGCTCCAGGTTCTGGGGCGTTGGCGGGATCAGCCAGAAGATCTGCAAGGTTCACGATTGTTGAAAGAAATAATAGAAAGGAGTGGAGGGGTGTTTGTCTAATAGGTAGAGTTCTTTTAAGCACCAAACATCCAGCTCTTTCCACCACAACAGGCTCCACATGCAGAGAATGGTTCTAACAGAACCATTAGTAGGTATTCCATTAGAGATGGCCAGCAACTAACAAGACAGACTTCATGTCAGAAGGATGCGGCTGAGGACTGCAAGCATCCAGGGTATGTGGACATTCAGCACTTCATCACCTTACAGGGGAACCAAAGTGACAAAAAATACAAAATCCACTGGCGACTCTGGATACAGAAGATGTATGGCAATGGTTTCTGAAGTGCAGCTCTACTATAGAAAATGCCTATTAGTAATAAAAACTGCTGGCAGGATTCTTCTCTTATTAACCTCTGTGTAGCCCTCTACAGTATGCAAATAGTAGTTAGCCATTCCCTTCCAGAAGATAGTAACAGATCTCACAACCTTCTAGACCAAACTTAAAACTGAATCCATTGAGAAAGTGCTTCAACTACAAGTCTCCAAAGTAATGAGAGTAGTTCAGGCTTAAATTAAGGAGTTCTGCATCTTACCCATATGGGTGGTCGGCACAAGAGAGGAAAGCACAGACTCCTAAAGTCGGGCAGTTGCATGGTTTACTGTTTTTGTAAGGCGCTCAGATACTATGGTGGTACAGATCATATCAATGCATGAGGGAGAGTGGAGTCCAGCATTCACTCTGAAGTTTTGATAGGATTTAAAAAAAAAAAAAAAAAAGTATGTGGTCACCACAAGCAAGCAGATATGAGGAGTTGTACAAGATATTTAAAGCTGGAACCAGGGTTCCTAAATATGCATGATTTTCATCCTCCTTATAGCTGAACAGATCCTTTTGTCTGCAACATTTGTGATTGCTGTTTTTCAAACAAACATCAAACCTTTTTTGTTTGTAAGTTTTAGGACTCCGGAAACTTATTTGGGGGGGGGGGGGCCCGGGGATGGTGGTAAAGAAATTTGGACAAAAATCACTCATATTTGTGTGCCTATAATAAAGCGCAAATTGCCAGTTACAGCTGAACACTTTGGGAAGACTTTCAAAGGCAAAGATGGGAGAGTTGTACAACTTTCGGTGGTCAACAGATGCCTTAGCTATCTTGGGTGTTAGAAGATCTCCCCCGTCCTGTACATAAACTCCAGAATGTGTTGTGCATAATAAAAATACTGTTTTTACAAGAAGCAGACATTACAAATCTTTGGCATACATGACACTGAGACATATCCCACACTAGATAGGATTAAAAACTCTCAGACCAGATAGCTTATACCAACAAAAAACATCTTTTGCTCATAGAGTCTATACCAAAGTCCCTGAACGAAGTAAGCTATACTGGCAAAAATATATATGTCGGTATGACTGTATCTACTTTTGGGCTTTTATTAGAGTAGTTATACATCCCTAACCAAAATAGCTACGCTGGCAAAACTTTATAGCTTAGACCTGACCATCTCTTAATTGAAAATATTGTCGATAGAGGTTTTTGCACTCATTTAAACAAAAACTGCAAATTTGTACGTCAACAACATTTAAGCCCTGTCTACACTAGGGAAAAAGGTATGTTATTAAAACATGATAGCTAACATATCCCAGAATGAAAAAAGTGTACATCATTCTTGCAGAAGTATTGTAAGCATAACACGAGAAAATTCTTTCGCATTACTCTGTTGAAGCCTTATCAGTACGGGAGTAATGTGTCCAGTTCTGGGTGCCACATTTCAGGAAAGATGTGGGCAAACTGGAGAAAGTCCAGAATTGAGTACCAAAAATGATTAAAGGTCTAGAAAACATGACCTTTGAAGAAAGAGTGAAATAATTAGGTTTGTTCAGTCTGGAGAAGAGAAGACTGAGTGGGGAAATGACGATAGTTTTCAAGTACATAAAAGATTGTTACAAGGAAGAAAGTAAAAATTTCCTGTTAACTTCTGAGAATGGGCTTAAATTGCAGCAAGGGAGATTTAGGGTGGACATTAGAAAAAACTTTCTAATTGTTAAGATAGTTAAGCACTGAAACAAAATTGCCTAGGGAGATTGTAGAATCTCCACCATTGGCGGTTTTTAAGAACAGGTTAGACGAACAGTTGTCCAGAATGGTCTAGTTATTACTTAGTTCTGCCTTGAGTAGAGGCGACCAGACTAGATATCCTATTGAGGTCCCTTCCAGTCCTTACACTTCTGTGATTCCATGTTTTACATCCTAGGGTAGACAGAGCAAGATGTAATTTTAACTGGTATTTAACACACATCAGATAGGGTGTTGGACAAGACAAACATTGGTGTGCCCCAGTGTGACAATTCCTACACGAATGCCCTAGGATTCAGCTCAAGGAGCTAACACACTAAGTGTTAAGACCAGGCCTGACTCAAGTCAATGATAAAGTAGAATTTCAGGACAAAAAAGCATTTAAAAATACTTTCTATGCAAGATGAGTAGGCAGGGAGATCTATAACGCTAGGAAGATGTAAGCAGCCACATGTTTGTTACAACATGTTATGCAAGAGCCTGCATGAGCTGGACGATCCAGCTCCCTTTCAGGTGTGGCTGATTTCACCAGCTGAAATATTAAGTCTGGGGTTCCAGTCCTACAATTCCTCTATAGACTGGGCATGGTGAGATCAGAAGTCTGTGGGCTTTTCCTGTGCATTTTACCAAGGACTAGATCCTTGGTGATGAAGTATAGTTCAGGGATGAGAGACAGTTATGTTTGTACAGGGAAGAAAACCTGGATTATACAGAGCAGTTTTCTATGCAGGAGTTCGTGTGATGCTTATAAGCCCCACAGGTCTCAATAGCCCAGGAAGGCTTCTCAACACTGATTTTATGCATATGAAACTTTATGCACTGAAATTTATGCTCTATAATATACCTTAAAGATTCTGCGTGTATAGTTTTTTTTTTTTTAAACTAACTTTTTGCCTTGTATCTTTAAATGTTACAAAAACCTATAATGTTAATAAGGACAGTAACACGACATCAACAAAGGCTGTGGGAGCAAATGCATGAACTGCACAAAAAAGTTTAGATCAGTGGAGAAAGTCACATTAGGCTCTCAAAAGACATTCTCCAGCCTTAACTGCAAATCATCATAAGTGTATTATACAAAGTTGAGAGACTTAATGCTAATCAATCAATGATGGGTCAGAGAAGTTTGTATCCAGATCCATCCAAGCCTTGATAAAGTTTGACAGGGTTCAGTTACAAGAAATGGACTAAAGCTAAGCAGCTCAGAGTTGGATACTAGATTCAAGGATCTCATATTCAAACCCATACCCCACTCATCCTGAGCTCTGATCCTTATCCTTTTAACCCATGTGTTGCTTTACGGGTACTTGTTTATAATTTAAGATCTTTAGACAGTTGTGCTTTTTGAAAACACTCCAGTCTTTAGAAACCCCAGACAGTCTACTACTGGTCCCAGAATGCTAATAGTTCTGTCACACACATGATGAAATCCCATGGAACAACATCCCAATTTAGAGGTTGGACCTTTTGTGAAGCACATGGCTTTGGAAGTTTAGCTCTACCCTGGTTACTTTCTTAAGACTCACATAAAGCATCTTTAGTAGCAGTCCTCACAGGGGCTGCCCTCATACCTTTCCCCCTCGGTGGATATGGTACCATACAGAGGTGCCGCCAAAGTCCACGTGGAAATCTGTGTAGCAGCCCTTAACACTCATCAGACAGTACCTAGCAGGAGACAGGAACAAGAGATGAGCAGGATGAAGAGGAGTTGTACATATCTGTTTTAAAGTGTAACTTGTGAAAACCCAACAGCTGCAGCATACACAAGGGCGTGTGGAGGGACAAGATGGGGGGTGAGCGCAGGGACAAGTACTCAGTAGTGTTAGGCTCCAAGGAAATGCAAACTGTACAGCCCTTGAGGCTAAATACTTACAGCGAAAACAGATTGCTGGCAATGGCAGGAGAGTTCATTTGTATCAAGAAATCAAAGCCACAGAAGGATTCTTCTCTGGGAGAAGAAGGAACAGCTTCCCTCTTCACCTTCCTAAAAGCTCTGGGATTCTAAAAGGTCCTTCAAGCCTGTCATTGGCCTACTCTTGTTTACTGTGGCAGGACAGTAAATTCCTGGCAACTCATCCAATTCAACATGCTGTATTAGAATGACAAGCCATGCAAGTTTTACCAAGTGCAAGTTGGACTTGCACGGTATTTGCAAACAGTATCTGGGGGCAAGTATAGACAGACACACTCCTCCTCTCACCCCAATAGCAGGCTGCCTGACACATTCAGTTTTCCTTGCGTGACTGCCCGACCCCCTAGATCACAGGTGTCAAACACAAGGCCCGCGGGCCGAATCCGGCCCGCCGGCTTGTGTTACCCGGCCCGCGGGACGGATCCAGCCTGCCGGCTTGTGTTACCCGTGCCAGCAGTGTTTTCTGAGCCGAGCTCAGGAAAAGCGTGGGAGATCTCGCGTGAGCTCAGGGCACTGCGAGATCTCTTCTGAAATGGAAATCTTGCACTCTGCCGCCGAATGTCACCCTGCAGGGAGATTTCACGGCGGAGAGTGGAGTCTGCGAGCCCCTGTGAGTGCCTGTTCTCATTCGTACTCTGCCGCCGAATTTCACCGTGCGGGGAGATTTCTCGGCGGAGAGTAGACTATGAAAAGTAGAGTAGAGTAGTGTGTGGTATGCGTGGCCCCCCTGAACTGAATTTAATTTAAATGTGGCCCACCATACGAATTGAGTTTGACACCCCTGCCCTAGATCCACCAGAAGAGGAGGTGCTGGGTACACATGCTTCATGAGGTAACTTACTTCTGCACCTTGGGATACTGCATCTCCAGAATGGCATTCGTAGACTCCGTCTGACTCTCCTTCAGGTGTCTTGGCCACATGTTGTCGACCCAGTCGATTAAATCCACCTGGAACCAGAGAGGAATTAGGCCCAAGCCTTGGTAAGAAGGTCCCTGGCTCTCTCCCTCATCAAGTGGGTCAGAGATGGTCCAGTATTTCTAGGAGGCCCTTTGGCCAATTTGACACCTCCAGTGGCCAGGTAACAAATACAATACTAATGAAGTAGAAATGCTATCTATTACTGCAGTGAGACTGCCTCCCAGGCATGATCACAATCACAAGGATGACCAGGCTTGTCAGTTCCTAGCCAGTTTGCCAGCACTGCTACTTCATGCTTGGGACCGGAATCCAGGGTCCAATGCATTCCACAGCTCTGCAGAATCCAGTGTGCAGATCACCCTTGCCACAGAACTGTGCTCTGAAATCTAACTTATTTAAACAAAATGTTGTAATCCTTATAGCTGCATAAGAAACCTTCCAAATGTGAATGAAGAGTACATAGTGCAGCAGTGCCCGAGTCTACAGACAGCCTGAAACAATAGCTGAGGTATGAACTGCTCCCCATTTATATCAAATCGGACTCTCTCCTTAGGTTTAAGAGTTAATTTAGTTGTCAACAGTCACTACTAATAGACATCCTGCTTGCATGTTTCTCTCACATTCCCAATTGCCCTCTACACCTTCTCAGGACCACCCCTGTCCCTAACCAAGCTGCAGAAACCTCCCTGTTCACTGCAACTCCTATACAGCAATGTGCATTTGTAACACAAGATTCTGCTGCACATGGAAGGTTTAGGGATCGTATAAGTAATCTGAACACGGGATGCTTCCTTGGGCTGTGTTATTTTCATATTTCATTGAACAGAATTACTTTAAAACATTCTTAACTTCTTCCAGAAACTCCAGCCTCCTTCACAGGGGGCACGAGAAACTAGGAAGGTCTGATGCAGAGTTTAGGAGGATCTTTGCTGGTATAGTAGAACCTCAGAATTACAAACTGACTGGTCAACCATACATCTCATTTGGAACCAGAAGTACACAATCAGGGAGCAGCAAAGACCAAAAAAGCAAATACTGTACAATACAGTAGTGTGTTAAATGTAAACTTAAAAAAATAAAGGAAAAAGTTTTAAAAATATTTGACAAGGTAAGGAAACTGTTTCATTTAAATTAAGATGTCTAAAAGCCACATTTTTCTTCTGCATAGTGACGTTTCAAAGCTGTATTAAGTCAACATTCAGTTGTAAGCTTTTGAAAGAACCACCAAAATGTTTTGTAAAGCGTTACGAACATTTCAGAGTTACAAACAACCTCCATTCTTGAGGTGTTCATAACTCCGGGGCTCTATATTCTCACCTCCCATTTGCCTGCCTGTGCTTTCACTAACAATGAAACGGAGGCTTCCCCCAAGATGCAGGAAGGGGTCCTACATACCAAGCTTCATAGCAGTTCAATGCACACAGCTGAACACGGAAGCAGGCACTGATTGGAAGACAGCCACGGTCTTGTCAGGCAGTGGAACCAGCTTAACAGGATGAGGTTGGGAGTCAGTGACTCAGTCCATCCCTCCTCGGATTAGCCTAAATGTGTCTTTTATTCAGATTTGGATGTGCTCTACTGTGTATCTGCTCTTGAACCCCTTCCAGCAAGAGCAGGTGACTCCACTGTCTAGTTAGCCCTGCTCATTAGGATCCATTCACACTTCTCTCACCTACAGGCTGTCACTCCTCACTGAAGCTTTGCCCTCCGCCTGCCTTATTAGCTACAAATAATTCTGCCTCCACGACTGCCTTGAGGATTTAGATAAGATTATAGTGGCTTCCTCTGACAGCAGAGAGGTGAGGCTCTAGGCCAGGCTACCCAATCCTTTCTGCACTTCTCGCCAGTTTAGCAAGGTCTGCAGGGCCCAAAGCTTGCAGAGAGCTCCAGCTACTCTTTGGGGCTGACGCAGCAGCTGCCACCATCCTGTCTGACCCCATGAGTATTATGGGGAGGCCTCTGGCTGCTCTCTTCTTCAATACGGAGAGGCCAGCCTCCGTGCTCTACCTTTACTGAGATGAATGGTAAGAGGGGAGGAGAAGACAACTTTACTGACCGTAGCAGGTCTCTGCACGAGGTTTTCCAGCCTCGTGTGGCTGAACTCTAGACTGATGACATTATACAATTTCTCCCGCTCTTCCTCTGGGGTCTCGTAGTAGCGTGCCCACTGTGCCATGGACATCTCAATGTCCCTCTGCGTGTTCACATCCATGACATCCACCATCCGCCGGCTCCCTGTCAGAACAAAACAGACATCACTGCTGTGCACAAAGGGCCACTAAGAACAGACAAGCCAGGACATAAGATTACAGGCCCCCTCCTGAGGGATGAATTCATTAGTCCCACCCATCTATGTGCAAGGCCAATCCATCTCCTGCATGAGTGTACCAATGCCTTCGTTCACACCCAAGCCCGGGCTACGAGAAGCTGTTTAGAGTTTTTTGAACGAAGCTCATTGCTCAGCTAGTCCTGCTCACAGACTAGATTCCTTCTCATGCAGTAAAATCCTTGATTTTTTGGCCTGGGAGGAGCTGTTAAGAGCCCAGCAAGCCATAAAGACTGTTCTAGCTCATGGAACAAGGGATTCAACAACCTGAACTATTCCCACCACCCCCATTTCTCTTCTGAATGTCACTGTGACCAGTTTATGCCATGCCACAAGGCAGCAGAAGAGACACTTACCTACATATAGTCGCACGTCATTCACACTGAAGTCAGGATCTGGCATCCTGCAAGACAAGACACTTAACTAAAACAACCCAGGGTCTCTCACCATAGGCCTCTCTTCCTCCTGTAGCACTTGGCCTTCATATAGTCATCTCGAAGGCTCCATCCTCGCATATTTCTCTTCCTCTCCCTTACAGGACACTACATGCTTCCCCATTCACCTCTCAGGGCAGCCAAGAGAGCCATAACAGCAGCACACAATCCAATGTGTGCAAACAGATTCTTCTGCAAACAAATCTACTCAGGGGCCTCAACAGGCAAATGCTGGGCACAACCCATGGCAAGGGAACAGAGGAAGCTTAGGAATGGGATAAATTGTTGCCAGGGCTTAAACTGCAAGTACATATATTGTATAGCAGCTCTAAGAAAAGGTCAGCCAGTGCTTGTGAATGACTGGGTAGGTCTACACTATGGACACCACAGCAGCACCTATGCCACTGTAGCACAGATGCTTCCTACAGCAACCCAAGAGGTTTTCCTGGTGACGTATGTAATCCGTCTCCCCATGAGGCAGTAGCTAGGTTGACAGAAGAATTCTGCCAACCTAGGTTGGCTTAACTACAACTCTCCTGGGTATGTTTTTTTTTCTCGCACCCCTGAGCAATGTAACTAGGTCGAACTAAATTTTAGTGCAGAACAAGCCTTAGGCTCCATTGTAAAAAGTTCAAGTAACGGCCTATCTATACTGGTGATGTGTACCCAATATAGCTACACCAGAACAAGCCAAATCACACAGATGCAGCATATCTACCCAATAAGTTTGTACCGGTGTAGTACACTATCATAAACATCTCCATTGCATGCAGGGCCTTAGTCTCTAGCCCTCATGGTTAAAGAAAACCTTTCAAAGTGTGAAGTGAATAATGCAGCAATATCTGACCCACCAGAGTCATGGCGTTTTAACTATACTGATCAAGTTAAAATGGTACAAACCACCACTAGGGTGGACATTTATACCAGTACGAATGTGCTTTTACCAACAGCTTGTTTCCAGCTTTATCACAGCTGTAACAGGTAAAAAAAATCATCCCCATAACTAGAATACTCATACCAGTACAAAAAACTGTGCAGACTATGCCTAAATTTGCAGGGAGGCTGAAACAATAGTGCTGAAGGGTGAAATGCCACATTCATCTCCAAGAGAAATTAATTTGAACGCTAACAGTGTTAGCTGATCAAAGTATATAAAGAAAGAGGGATGAGCATGTTAAGCAGATCTGCATAATTGTAAGTGACATATCACTTGGCACCATGAAAGCCCGGCACTTGGGTGTGTATCAGTTAATTCTCTCCACTCAAGTCATCAAAGAGCCACATCCAAGGAACCTACCAGAGCTCAGAGCAGGGCATTTGAGTCCCGCTAAAGGAGATCCAAGCCCAACGAGCCCTACAGCGTGCTCATGATCGTATTCTGAATGATCCCAACCAACTGACCGGCCTCTCCCTTTGGCAACTCAGGCAGGCAGAGTACCTTCCTTCTACTGATTATCCCATTCTTATAACTCTCCCTCCAATTCATACTCTCTCAGACAGGGCTCATAAACCAAGCAACTGTCTTTTCATTCTGTGTTGCTGCAGCACCTAGCACAATGTGGTCTAGTCCATGACTGGTGCGCCTAGGTGCTACAGTAACACAAATAAAACTCAGATGGGGGACCAGTTACAATGAGCATGTATGTCAAATGCATGGTAAAAATAAGTTCAACACAGCACTAGTGCAGCTACCAGAATCTGCCTTCCCACAGTTGGATGTGGGGGGCAGTGGGACTAGATTCTGAACTGCGCACTCTTGGGAGAACAGTCACAGATACAACTTGGGATAGAAAGACCATCCTCAGGTGGAAAAGACTTGCCAGCCTGCTAGGTTATTTCTCTAGCACAGCCAGTGGCCAGCTAGGCTATAGTCACCCACCCTTCCCAATCCTCAACACTTACTTTATTCCAAGCCCATCAGAGTTCTTGAAAATCAGAGGGTCTCTCAGGCCACCCCGCTGGATATACTCAACATTGAAGTCTGTCATGGGATGAAAGAAGAGAAGGGGGATGTATTAAGGGGAGGTTGCCAGCCAGAGAGATACCAGGGATATTCACCAGAGAAAGGGCATGTAGCATAAGAAATGGAAAGAAGAAATGGGCCTGACCACCCTCCCCCACAGAATTTCATCTTCAAGCACTGCCCTAATCAGCAATAGGTACCCTGCCATAGGCACAGGCCAGACAGGCACAAGGAAGACAGGGCTTGTGGGCTCCTACAGCTGGAGGGACATAGAGGAAGCAGGGAACAAGCAGGGAAATAGAGTTTTTACTAATAGTTTTACTACTAAGAGAGTTTTTACTATCATCGTTTACCAAACAAACGAGTCAAGATGCCTTAAAGAAACCAGCTAGACTTCCTCCTTACTGAGGGCTCTGCATCCAAAGCAGTGGCTCTCAACTCCTGGGTTGCCTGTGGCGCAATTAGCATACAGCAGCAGCCCATATGACATCCTCAGGGCCATACAGATAGGGTGTGTGTGTCTGCACATGCGAGACAGAGGAGAGGAGGAGGAAGAGAGAGAGAGAGAGAGAGAGAGAGAGAGAGAGAACCACCGATCTAGCGCCTAGCTCATATTAGCTGTATGATAATACGTGTCACATGCAGGCTAATAGCCTTTAACTCTCTCCTTACCCCACCCTGCCTAGGTATGCAAAATTAGGGACCTGTCATCAGTCTTGCTCAGTATGTTTGAGGTGGAGCTTTTCTAGGAAGCAGCTTCAAAAACTATTCCCTGGGATTGGACTCACAACTGCGGGTCTTGTTGGCCAGGGAGCTGGGTGGGGTAGAGCAGAAACTCCACTTCGCATGTTTCACTCCATATCCAAGCCACTTATCAGTGAGATACAGCAGGGCTTTTTTGGGGAGGTGGGACTGAAAAACCCTATTTACTCTGCTGCGTGTGCTAGGAAACAGAGTGTCGGAGAGGAGAAAGAATCAATAGACAGCAAGGGGGAACAAGGCCTTTCTGTTCAAGGGGGAGGGAGGAGATAGAAAGTAACAATAGAAGCAAACCTCTGGATTTCAGGAAGGGATTTAGCTACCGACAGTTGGGTCATCACCAATCAAGCTGGTGGCTAAAGAACTCAGCTGTGAGTTTTGTCCCCTAAAGCCCTGAGCACTGGCGGAAGAGCTCCTCTCCTCCCAGACATTACACATATGCCCTGCAATACTAGAGAAGTAGTTCTCCACCCACAGCAGTGAGGACTGTGGAGGACACACACTGATCACAAGGGTATTTCCCCCCCGTGTTTCTCTCCAGGAACTTTGTGGCATGTGTGGGTGTGGACAGAATACCCAGCAGACGGGGCACAGACCTTGGCCTTCCATAAAGATGACGAAGTTGGCATTGTATTTGTTGGTGGAGAGTTTCTCCTCCAGGTCGAATGTCCTCTTTCCTTCAATTTCATCATCCGAGATGCCATCATCTTCATAGCGCCGCCTCATTGTGCCACGCTGTGGAGAGAATGAAGAGGAGGAATAAGAGAACAGCTGAAGACAGTGCTCAGCAGGCAGCCGACTTCCTTTTCCAACTGTCACAATAACCCCAATTTAGATGGCTTGCTGGAGAATGCATTCCAGCTTTACAAAAATCTAGTCCGGGATTTCAGGGGACCTCACGTCACTTGATGGGTATTACTCTGGGAATGAGCAAGCCACCCCCACAGAAAGGAGGAACAGCATGTTAATATGACAACACGTTATCCTGGTGTTATTCTGGGATATCTACCACTGGCACACACATTTATTCCCCAGTCCCTTTTGCTCAGGGAAAATCATCAACTATTGTGGTCCGTTCCCTGGATGCAGACCATGAAACAGCAAGAACAGCTAACTAAGCAACCTCTGCCCCCATTACCAGAAAATATGCAGCTATAACTCTGTATTTATTCTCCCCACCGCCTATAGATTCCCACACCTTAGGCTGGATGGGGGACAGGTGGGATTGGATTTTTCATTCCCCCCCCCCCAAGTGTTGACCGTACCTCAATTTACAAGGGAGGGATGGGATGGGAGAGTGGCTCATGCAAAGTGAGGCCAATGCCCCCATTTCCCTGCCAATTTTCATGAAGAACGTTAGCTCGGCTTTACAAGCTCATCTGTATTTTGTCTTGAGGTGGGCAACAGAATTGGTCTTTTGTACATTTAGTTTCCAGCAGGCCTACCACGTTATTGATTATGCTGTGCATACAGAATACAGTCATATTTTCATCTTTGGCTTTGCTGGCACAAAAAAGTTAGTAAGAGACAAGGAATAGGTGACACCAGTATAAAGATGCTTCTGTACTGTTCACTCTACAGGATAATAAACAGCTATGTAGCTTTTCCATATACACATCCTAGATACTTCCCTCTAAAGTGCTTAACCTTCAGAACAACGGAAAAAGCAAGCTTCAAAACGCAACTCAAAACTGGGCTTTCATTTAGTCTTGCAAAATGGTACCCATAACTCACCACCAGGTACACGGGTGAATTATGGGCACCACTGCAGAGGAGATGATAGAAAGTAAGCACCTCCAGCCAGGGACATTTATTTACCAGCGAAGGATCATGCACACTTAGGTGCCATATAAATAAATGGTAACTAGCTCTGAGATAAGTAGACGAATGGTAGGAGCAAATGTAATGCTGAGCACCTTTCATTCAGAGACCACAGGGCTCTGCAAGCAGGTTTATAGCAGCTGGAGCAAAGGCAGCAGAATAGGTGATGGGTTGAGGCTCATTCAGGGGCCTGTTCCACCGGTTCAAATCTGAACCAGGGGGCCTACTGCTCCCTTGACTCTCCATCTCAACCAAGCGAGCTGGGATACGAGGGAGTAAAAGCAGGCACTTTCATGGGCAGAACAAATCCCAGGAGCCACAAATCCCCCAACAGTAGGCACCACCACCTCTGGACATAGTGATTGATGGTAATCAGAACAACTAGCAGTTTAGATCCTGGACTCAATTTGCCATTTTACTTGGCCTGACCTCCTACCCCATCTCTCTGTGGCCAGCTCTAGTCTCCCCACTTTTTCACTCTCCCTAGGCCCCCCACTGCATTACAAAGCCATGCCATAAACACAAAACCAGAACATTTTAAGAAGTTACAATAAACCTGCTGACCATCACTGTAGGTTATATCTTTCACCCTTGTCCTTCTTTGCTTTTGTCTATTAAGACGCTGCTCTTTGGGACAAGGAGAATCTTAAGACTATATCCACATGAGAAAGTTGCACTGGTTTAGCTTAAGGTGCACTTCTTCAACCAATTTAGCTAAACCATTATAAAAGGATGTGGTTTAAGAGTGGATTATTTTGACTAGCTCAACTTGCAATTAATTTACAAGTTTGACGTAACATCATCTTCTAAATCACTGATCGATTTAAAAGACATTTTCTACTGTTCAGCAAACAGACATTTACCCACTGATAACACCTCATTAACGTATTAACTCATGGAAGCTTACACAGTCTAAACAATAGGGGGTAGCCACCTTATCAGCAAGACATGACAGCCTGCAAATAATGAATGAGGGTTATAAAAATTACCTTGCTAAATATTCTACAACAATTTTTTTGTTCTCAAAATTGTTTGCTTGGTTTGTAGACGGTTAAGAGTTCAACTCCAGTGAAAGTTAATGTGAGTCTTAGAAACCACACTTCCAGAACGGCTTGCAGATACGAACAGTATTCTTTGATGTTTTATAAAATACTGTAAGATATAGTCACTTTACATTTAAGGCCATTTTAGGACAAATTAAGACTTTAGGAAGTCTATTTATATTACATGGTTAGCTGTGCACACACATGGCCAAATTAAGGTTTCAATATTGAAAGTTATAAATGAAAATTTCCTATTGAATCATTTTAATTTCACAGTTTGAGCGCCATATTTTGCACATGAGCCACTGGGAATAGCACTTACTATAATGAGCCCCGGTGGGAATACTTATAGTAGTTCTGCTATTGTTGTTAAACAACATACCTAGTTGTATTTGTAGGACAAAGACCAATTGTCTAAATTCCTAATGTCATCCTTGGGTTCTTGATCATCTGAAATCTTAGGGCTGGGTATCTTTCTAAGACATACACTATAGTACAAACAGAAGTTATGGGCTTAATACAGATGTTACTGGGTGAGCTTCTAAGGCCTGTGTTTTACAGATCAGACTCGATGATCATAATTGTCCCTTCTGGCCTTAAACATTTTTTTGCTTGCTGCTGCAGCATCCACACACATCTAACAGTTTAACACAGCCATTAAGAGTCCTATACTGGGTAGCTTTGGCCCAGGATTTCAAGCTACAGTGGTACAATAAATCGGTGGTCTTAAGCTCAAGGCTTGGTAACAAGCAGTATTTCAGGAGACAAGAAACGTTTGTCTGCATGTTGATTCAGGAAAGGTTTATTTCAAGCCTAAATCTTCCGACCAAACACGCCTCAAATACAGTACTACCAACTAACAGTTATGTACTTGAGGAAGTTGTGCACCAGTGCATCTGCACCACAGCTGAAAAAACAGGTAAGAAGATCCTTAGTGAAGATAAGGCCAGAGCTACACTATTGCAGAGCAAAGTGCTTTGCTTTTTGTATAAGTCTTAGGCTATGTCTACACCACAGCCTGTGTTAGCAAAACTTGTTGTTCAGGGATGTGAACATTCCCTTTCCCTGAGCGACAAAAGTTACACCGACATAAGGGCTCGTTTACACAGTGCTATGTCAGCAGGAGAGTTTCTCCTGCCGACACAGCTTCTGCCACTCGCAGAGGTAGGTTTTTTCTTTATGCTGATGGTAGAGCTCTTTCGTGTTGGCATAGAGTATCTTCACCAGACATGCTGCAGCAGTGCAGCTATATCGGTACAGCTGTGCTGCTGCAGCACTGTATGTATAGATGTGGCCTTATTTAAAATTTTTAGAAACTCAACTCTCCTCTGAGTGAGAAAAGCCTGTGAGCCCATCTCCCAGCTGCAGTAAGCCTCCCATCAAGACGGATTGCTAGGATTTGACAGTAATCAGGAGAAGCAGTAGTGACTGTCTTACCACATTGTGTTTACTGAAAGATGCACACTTGCAGCATGCCACCTCCTGCAAGATGGGAGTGAAAGAGACCAGCTCCTTTTAACCCCTTGGGATCTGGCATTTGTCCCCTGGGAGGGTCAAAAAGAGGAAAGCCCCAGATCAAGAAGTGAAGCTTTTTCCTAGCCTGTCATCGTATCACTGGAAAACAAGCTCTGAAACTATTATACACCCTCCCCACATCCAATGCACATACCAAAATAATACACCTCTACAATGGAAGTCTAGATCCTGCCACTGAATCAGGAGTGGCACAGCATCTCATTATTATTTTTAAGAACAGGTCTCCCTCTGCATCAAGCTAAGAGAGGGAATAATCTGCCAGGATCCTTACAAAATTGGGACTTTCTTGAAAAGCCAGAACATGAGTCATTCTACACAGCATGGGTGGAGCTGGCCAAGGAAACTGTCTGTAGCCTGGCAGCCACACAGAAAAATCCCACTCCAGACATTGGACGTTTCACTTCTGCAAACTTGCTGGAAAAGCTGCATAGCTGTTGATTTTAAGGTTAATTACTAGGGCACACCCGACCCAAAACTGAAAGTGAAAAAGTTGGGCAGCCATATTTGTTGGACAACCATACTGGAGATCTGGAGTGCTATTCTAAAATAATTCCTAGGCTGAAGTGTGAGGATGCCAGGAAGCCTTACGATTACATTTAAAGGTGACTTGCCTGCTGGCACAGAGAAATTAGACTTGAGGCTTTTTCCCTCTTTCTGATATTAAAGAAAACACAAAAGGTTCTTTTCTGCTTGTTGCATTAGAAATTGAGGTCCTATCTATAGTAGGATATTTTAGAAATAGATGTGGCAGTCAAGGATCAGTTCACCTGTACCAGGGGAAACAGAAGCAATCAATGTTTCAGCAATTTCTGATGATTTTACCATTGTGTTAGAATGAACCTGCTTGTGAGCAAGTTTAAGTAAGGGTATTTTTTCTGTTAGCGCTCTCTCCCTTGTTAATAGGCCACAGGGAGGGTGACTACACACAAAGTAGTGTCAAATGTCCTATCAGGAAACAGAGCCTTACCTCTAGCATCACTTTTTACTTGCATGAGAAACAGTGTTTCTAGAACAATAGTTGACAGTATCCCTTTAAATATAGAGACGGCAGAAACTACAGGTCCCAGCATGCAACGTTCTATCAATCTGAACAGAGACATGCATATTGAAGCAGAATAGCTGGCTGGGCTCACAGTCTGTAGGCCACACCTGCATATAGAACAGGAGGGTGGAGCAAAATGCAGCATCAGATTGTGGGTTGCATTTGGCCCTCAATCTGCCCAACTCCCAGTTTACTAGCCCCAGATTACTGAAATGCCCACTTTAAGTGCCTTGGAAAAGGAGATCTCATTTCTGTGATGCAATTTCTGGTACAAGCTGACAAAAGAGGCACAGGGGCATCAGTGCTGGGAGAAACAGGCTTCTTGCAAACTAGTTCCAACAGCAGGAACATCTGGTTGTCATGCCAGAAACAAGAAAGCTGTTTCAGGGTTTCCAAGATGAAGCTATACAAAGGCAGATAATAAAATGAGTTTGACCTGAGGCATGTCAAGTCAGATCACGAGCCTTTTACCTCAAAAGACCTAGGCTGAAATTAAACTTTGGTCGCAAGTGACATAACTGGCTGTATCTGTTTAGTTTCTGAATCAGTCTGTAGCAACAGGCACAGCTATTTAGGATAACTAGCAAATGTTGCTCAAGGACAGCAAAGGATTGGAGTAACAGGAAGTGCTGTGGTGCAGTAGGAGAGCTCCATGAGAGTAAATAAATGGAGGTTTCTTATTTGTAACTGGAAGGTCTTAGAGATTTGAGGCCCTTATCTGTATCCCACATGCAGGTATGCATGTACATCAAATGCCTGAGACTGGAAAAAACTTGCAAGTCGTGTCTGCTGGTCCACAACTTTGCCCTGGATCTCCTCATGCTCGGCACCAAGAGCATAAGGGGAGATGTTGACTGACCACCTCTCCAATTCCTGCTCTAGCATAAATCCAGTTATGATTTGAAACAGAGGATAAGAAGGGTGGGTAGTGGAATACAAACAGGGACCAAACATCCCAAAGAACTTTCACTTACAGATACGTAACCTCCGTTTCATCTTCAAGTGCTGGTTCCTCTAGTTATTCCACATGTGGGTGGCTGGCAAGCAGTACCCATATAGGGAGGGAGGGCAGGGGACCGTGGGAAAGTAGTCAGACCATTTAAAGATCAGGCTGTTACTGGATGAGTAAAAATAGAATAGCTATCTACTGAAGGAGGGAATACACTTATTGGTGCTAGGTGGACCCGTGGTGACCTAATAGAAAGACCTTACATCTTGAGAGTGGGAAGCTAGTCTAAAATAGCAGAATGCCTGTTGGCTTTGATAACTGATTCTGTTGCAACAGGTAAAGAAATACCTCAATTTGGCTAGTTAACATTTTCTGGCAGACACACAAGGTGGGTAAAGTAATATCTTCTACTGGACCAACTCCTGTTGGTGAAAGAGGCAAGCTTTCAAGCTATATAGAGCTCTTCTTCAGGTCTGAGAAAGGTGCTCAGGTTTCCCAGACCTGAAGAAGAGTTCTGTATAGCTTGAAAACTTGCCTCTTTCACCAACAGAAGTTGGTCCAATAGAAGATATTACCTCACCCACTTTGTCTCCCTAATATACTGGGATCAACATGGCTATAACACAGCAACATTTTCTGATAGTCTTTCCTGTTGTAATGGCCACTGAACATGAATACTCTTAATATTTGGATGGGTGTCAGACCTAGCCATTAGGTGAAGAAAGTCTGGGTTGGGGATGTCTGCTTCCACTGCTCTTCTGAGAAGGACTGAATGCTGGATGGGTTGACATTCATAGGAGATCTGGAAATCAGCACTGGCTGTGCCAACGGAATACACTGAGAATGATTCGTGCTTTGTATTGACAACTCATCCATAGAACCTGAGGTGACAGAGGGATGGGAAGGAAAGCATACTTCAAGTGGCCTCTCCAGCATGGTAGAAATGTAGCTCCCCTGGAGTCCTGACCCCATGCTGCTCTGAAACAATACAAGTTGAACTTCTTGTTCGTGAACAAGTCCAAGATGGCATACTACACTGAGTGAAGATATTGTTCAGCACTGAACTGTGTAACTTCCATTTGTGACTGATGGCAAAATGCATGCTGACATTGTCTGCTATCAAGTTCTGAGTGCCTGGAGGGTACGTTGCAGAAACTATGGGGTGATTTCGGATACATCAGTGCCATAAGTTGGCTCTCTTCTATACATAGTGAGAGGGACTTTGCCCCTCTTTGCTGACATTATCCAGACATGATGGGATCACATGAATGGGAGGAATGCATTGCAGGCCTGTCGGACTGATCTTAGCTTTAGGAAATTGATATGCATCATGGCCTCCAAAGATGTCCAAGTACCTTGTGCTGTGTGACCTCCCATGTCTATGAGGATGCATCCGTGATTATCATGGCAGGTCTGGGAGGTATGAAAGAGACTCCAATGCACACTTGCTCTGGCTTTGTCCACCAGATGAGTGAAACCCTGATATTGGAAAGGGATAGCTACAATGGTGTTCATGTGGTGTCTGGTGTATATACCATTCACAACCAAACTTGCAGATAATGGAGATAGTTTTATGTAGGTATAGGCGGCCATGTGGCATAGTCAAGAAAGACAGGCTCGGACAGTTATCCAAGGATTGAGAATGACTTGATTTATCAGAATACTCATGGCATGGAATCTGTCTCCAGGAAGGTAGGCGGTTGCTGCAGTTGAGTCCTGGATATCCCCTATATAGTTTATGAGCCACATGGGAGTCAGAGTAGACTTCTCCACATTTATTTGGATTACCAAGTAGGCCAGGAGGTGGAATAAGGACAAAGCTGTCAACTTCCAGTTGGGATCTGCTGGTTGGAAACCTGTTGTCCAAGCTCTGGAAGACTGTGCAGCTCTCTCATCTGTGCTGCTAATAGTGAAAAGATATTACTTTCATGAAGATGTTGCTGGTGGTGTTGCCAGTCTGAATGGGATACCCTGAACTGGTGGTGTGCCTGTCCTACCAGAAGGCTTATTAACTTTCTGGATGTGGGTGAACATCCACACAAAGGAAAGTATCTTTCACATCAAGAGCTGCAAGCCATGTGTTTTTTCCCCAAAAGGAGGGACTTATGGATGCCAATATAAGCATGTGAAATTTTAAATTTACAAATAAAAATGTTTAGCGGACGTAGTCAAAAATGGATCTCCATCCTCTCTTTTCCTTGCACACTATGAAATAGTTTAGTAGAATGCTCCCCCTTGACGCTGTGGTGGCACTTGCTCTACAGCTCCTTGTTCGAGGAGAGAGCCCATCTCCTGTCAGAGAATGTCTTTATGAGAATGGTCCCTGAAAAGGAACTGGGAATGGGGTTTTGAAGGAGGTGGAGAAAAAACTCTGTGTAGCCAAAGCGAATGACATTTAGTATTCACTTGTCCATGGTTACAGCCCTCCGGTTGGGGCAAAGTACGGTAGGTGGCCACCAAAGTGGACTTTAGAAACATGTGGGGATGGCTTCATTATGAGCTTGCAACTCTTGAGAATCCCATCAAAAGTAACATTTAGCTGGTAGATGAGGCTGGGTGATTGTCGTCAAGGTGGATGGGGCTGCCTATATAGGCCTCTGCACCCTTTGATGGTTGCATGGGGTTCATATGGCTGTTGGTGGCACAAAGGCTGTGGAAAAGGCCTTAGCTTATATACCTGTTGATATGTCCTCATCTGAGCCAGGATATAAATGCCCAGGGAGCAGAGCACTGTCAGAGTCTACAAACAAGTGAAAAGACTTATCTGGTTTCTCATTTAAAAGAATGATCTCTCTTTGGGAAAAGCCCCTAGTGGTGTTATGAACGTCACTGGGAAGCCCCAAAAAGTGAAGCTAAGACTCTCACCATATTACTATTGAGGTCACGTCCACTACAGCTTGAAATGAGGTTTTAGCTACGAGTCTACCTTTGCCAACAAGGGTTTGGAATTTTCCCATGGGGAGAATTCTTTCTGAATTCCAGGAATTTTGAGTAGTTCATAATGACAGAGATTATGTGATTTTGCCAGGGACATTTTCTTTGGAAGGAACGTTCTGGCCTTGGACGAGTCCAGCATCGCCCCAATGTATTCTACCCTTTGCACAGGGACTAATGTTGATTTTTGCTCGTTTATGGAGGAGACCCAGCACATGGCAAATGTTTCGAGTAACCGTGATGCTGCTGAACCTGAGACCTTGACCTGCCGCTGATGAGCCAATCCCCCAGGTAAGGGAACACCTGCACCCCTCTCCTTCAGAGGTATGCTGCCACAACCAACATGCACTTAGTGAAGATCCTTGGCGCAGAGAGAGGCCAAAAGGAAGCACCGCAAACTGGTGATGGTGGTCTCCTACCATAAACCTCAGGAATCTCCTTTGACTAGGGAAGATTGTAATGTGAAAGTAAGCGTTCTTTAAATCTAGAGGAAAACAGAACAGGAGGTGGTTGGATCCGTGAGTAGGATCAGTAGGTCACTCTCAGGTGCACCTTCAAAAAGCCTGCTTTCTGCCCCGATTATTGTGGCTAGAGCCCAATCGAGGGCTGGCAGATAATGAGCAGCACTAGTGCCTCTTGTAAGCTTTGCTTTTCTTCTTATGGGAGCCTATGTGGGAGTGGTCCCTAGATTACGGCTCCTGAAGTGCCTCCTGGAAGGTTTGTAAAGGCTGAGGGACCTCAAAGTAGCCCTTGAGTCCTTCATACCATGCAGCCTGGAGTCCATTTGCTCAGAAAAGAGGGCTGCACCATCGAAAGGGAAGTCCTGAATAGACTGCTGGACCTCTGACGGGAGAGCAGAGGACTGGAGCCACAACACTTGTCTCATCGATATGGCGGAGGCCATCATCCTGGCTGCAAAGTCTGCTGCATCGGAGGCTGCTTGCAGGGATGCCCTGGCCACTGATCTCCCCTTATCTAATATGGCCTCAGACTCCTCCTTGGAGGAGGGGGACAATGAGTCTGAACTTGGCCAGTGACTGCCAAATATTAAAGTGGTATCTACCTAGCAGAACCCCTTGGTTTGTTACCCATAGCTGCAGGCTGGCTGTGAAATAAATTTTTTGACTGAATAAGTCGAGTCTTCGCATCTTTGTGCTTAAGGCTGAGCTGACTTTCCCGTCTGTCCCTTTTGTTGTCAGCTGTGACCACCAGAGATCCTGGCGCGGGTATAAAGATACTCAAACCCTTTAGCTGGTACTTAATATTTTCCCTCTGCCCTCTTGGTGCGGGGAAAGGGCAGGGAGGCTGGGGTTTGCCACAGGGCCATCGCCAGTTTAACAACCTCCTCATGGACTGGGAGGGCCAGTCTACCAGGGGCTGCTGAGGCCAGTATTCCAAAGAGCTCGTCGACTGGCTCGTCCAGCTCCTCTGTCTTGAGGCCCAAGTTGGAGACAACTCTTTTCAAGAGGTCTTGGTGTGCCTTAAAGTCATCCATTGGCACCGCAACCAAGGGCCCCGCAACCGCCTTGTCCACCGACGACAAGGATGAGACCAGCACCTGAGCTGGGGGAGGGTCCTCCGTTCTGGGTGTGGTGGTTCCCCCTAGCTCAAAGCGCGTGAACCATCCTGGTCAGAGTCGGAGTCCAGGTGCGGTGTCGAACACTGGGGGATGGAGGTGTGCAGTACTGATACTCCTTTCATGGAGCTGGTTTGCAGCATCCACGAGGGAAATCCCCACCAACAAGGTCACAATCTGGGCCACTGTCCCTATGGTCATGTTCCCATTGGCAACACTGTAGGGAAGCCGGGCATCGGGGCTGGGGCTTGCATGGTATAAACAACGTCCTCGCTGTCCGAGGAGCAGTACTGTCTGACAGCCAGTGCGGTGCTGACTCCGAGTATCACAGGGTACTGTGTGGAGGTTGCTGATGCACCAGCACCAGTGAGCAGTACGGAGAGCCCGAATGATGGGCGTGATGGGACTGGCTCTTGTCTTTCAGCTTCTTCCATGGACTAGGCAAGCAGGGTCGTGGTGCTGGGAAAACGTGCTGTGAATCCAGTGACCTGCATCATTCCTCAAACACAGTGGTGTTCCACTCAGTGCTGGTCCTTCGGAGACTGGCGGCAGGAGCCTGGTCTGATGCTGTCCTGACTCGGAGAGCATGGTCTTGACTCCAGGGAGTGCCTGCGCACTGGTGAACAGTGCCTCAAAGACAGGGACTGTCTAGCAGATCTGTCCTTCGACATGTTACCTGCTGGTGCCAAATCTTGGTGCGGCGGCCTTTTGTCCCTCAGCGACAGTGGCACAGGCAGCGACAGGAGATCCTTCATAGCCTGGAAGGCCTCTGGAGTTGATGACATCACCAGGTGGTGGGGGCCTCTACCACTAACCGAAGTTGGAGGAGGACCCGGTACTGGGGTTGATGCTCGCAGCTGAGAGTGACCTTTTGAGGCGGGGAGGATTGGTGGCCTGACGCAGGTTTCACCTGGTCACCCACTGTCTTCTCCGCAGGGGAGCGACCTCCCTCTGCACGAGTCTTCTTCGTCCTCTTTTTTTGGTACTGGAGATGGTGACCGTGCTGAGGAGGAGAAAGAGGGCGCCTGAGGTGCGTTGCGTGCTGTGATCATCGTGCTCAAGGCCAAGTCCAATTGACCGGGCTCCAACACCAATTCCATCACGGTGGTCCTGAGACGAATATCTTGGTCTCTCTTTCTCCATGGGTGAAAACTTTTACAGACTTTGCACCTGTCACGGATGTGCGCTTGCCTCAAACGCTTTAAGTAACTTTGATGCGGGGTCACTCCGTGGCATAGGCTTCTTCTTACACAAAGTGCAGGGTTTAAATCCCAGGGAACGGGGCATGCCCCGACCCTGCACCTCTAACAAACTAACCAACTCGTACGAACTACAACTAAACAAACTATGGACACTAGAACTAAGAATAAACCACTAGGGCTTAGCTAGAGAACTTGCGAAGGCAAGAGATGTTCTAGCACCGTCACTGGAGGCAAGAAGGAACTGAGAAGGAGGGGAGCCAGTAGCGCCTATATGTGGGTGCATGTGCACACTGCTGCAGGGGGTTCTAGAGCCAGCTTGTACAGGTACCACTAGGGGAAAAAGGTTTCTGGCACCGGTGCACGTGGCGCGCACACACACACACCTGAATTGGGAATGGATATGAGCAAACACTGGAAGCAGCAGCTCTGGCTTGTGGCCAAAATAAGGGAGTAACTCTTTCCATGAAGTAGTTTTTTGGGGGGCTCAAAATGTCTCAGGAGAGCTGGGCCTGAAAGCAGAAAAGATTGAGAGTTCAGGAGGGTGAAGGTGTCCTTTGGGGTAGTACACATTTCAGTTCCTCCCAGAGTATGAGGAGTCCTGGTTGTTGATTCCACCAAATCCAGTGCCGCAACACTTAGTGGTTGGTTGGTCTTTACAGGGCCATGCTGGTACTGGGGGCAAGAGATAGCATGTTCTGTCTGGAGCTCTTCATCAGTGCCAGCAGATGTCGATCCTTCAGCTTTCTTCTTGCATGTTTTCCCTGTGATCAGGAGGTTTAGCCAGATCTAGTACTTAGAACCTGACCAGAAGGAATTGGGGAGTGATCCCTTCTCTTGGATGCAGACTTAGAGGGAGATCTGTTTTTATGTCTGCGAGAGTGCCCTTTACTTTCATGAGAGGCCCGAGATAGTGGTCCTTTAGATTTATGTGATCCTGCCTCTACTTGAGAGTTGCGGATGATGTACAGGGGGTCTCCCCAGCATGGATCTGGCTGGGGTCTCTTGGCTTTCTCCAGGAGGAGCTTTGTCAGTCGAAGCTCTCATCCCTCTAGAGTTTGGGGGTGGGACAGAGCAACAGCTACCACACTTGGCCAGAGATAGGCACCTCCCCAAGGCAGCAAAGGTAGTGGTTGTCACATTCTGAGGCCATGTCTACACTACCATGTCAGCAAAACTTATATTGTTATGGGGTGTGAATAAACACACCCCCTGAGCAACATAAATTTAACCGGCATAAGTGGTAGTGTACACAACGCTATGTCAGCGGGGGAGCTTCTCCCATCGACACAGCTACCACAGCTCATGGAGATAATTTTGTTATGTCGATGGGATAGCTCTCTCCTGTCGGCATAGAGCAGCTACATGAGCTCTCTCTCAGAGGCAAAGCTGCATTAGTACAGCTCTGCTGCCATAAGCTCACTAGTGTAGATGTGGCCTAAGGAGGAGCGAGGGCAGGAGACAGTTTTTAAAATGCCCGAATTCTGGGCATAGTCCTATTCCTGAAATGCGGGGATGGAGAAAGTCAGTGGGGTGCAGAAACATTAGCTAAACTATACAAAATACTACAACATTATAAAAAACACCCACAAACTACATACAATTATATTTACAGAAATGAAGACGATGTGAGAATAGCTTCAGACACAGATGATTGACTCAAACCATGCAGCAGTAAGGAGGAACTGGAGAGACGGTTGGTTCACACCTCCCCTTATGCCCTCAGTAAGGAGCATGAGGAGATCCAGGAAGCAGGCATGGTCCAGACACAACCTGCAAGATATTCCAGCCTTTGGCACAAACACACTCATGTGGGGAAAACACAGGGACCCACACTGAAAAAAGAACCTAAAGATATGTATGAGTCATCCCTGAGATTTCCTCACTTCTTAAAGAATTCTGCATATTTAGCGTGAACTAAAATCTAGTCCAGACTAGGATTTAAAAGGTGCGATGTTAGATTGAGTAACCTAGTTTGATCTAAATTAGATCATCTAAAACTACAGTCAAGACAAAAGTAGTAACATTTTATAGTTTTTCACCGCAGTAACGTGATACTGGTGTCGTTCAAGTGGTATAACCCCCAGTGTTGATGCAGTTGTACTACTACAAAGGTACTTATGTTGGTACAGGTTATTCCCATAAAGGAAGTGGAATAAGTTATACTGGTAAAGGTGCCCTATACCATTATAATTACAGCCATACCAGGGGGATGGACCAGTATAACTGTTTGGTGAACAAGTCACACCCTTAACTAAAATCGTTAGGCTGCTACAAGAACTGTATTTAGACAATGCCACAGAACATGCTAAAGATATTAAAAAGCCTAACCTCAACCAGTGTCACATGATTTAGAGTACAATTGCTTTTTCTTGATTTAGAGTTTTAGGTGTAACTTACATTGATCTAGAAAACACCATCATACCTTTAAATCTTAATCTAAGTGTATCTCATCAAGGAAGGTCAACTATAAAGGGTTCAGACTCCATTTGCCAGGATATCTAAGCAGAAGTACTCTGTGAGCAAAGTATTTTTCTTCAAGTAGGCAATTTCTCTCCCTCCTGCTCCACACCTATATGGAGTCTTCATTAGAAGCTGCCAGTGGGGAGGAACAGCCTCTTCCCAGGTCAATCACAGAAAAGCCCTCGTGTTTTCAGCCTAACTAGTAAAGGATCTAGTGTGTTTCAATATGGTCTGTAGCACAAATATGCTCCACTCAGCAATTCTCAGAGCATTTGAGGGAAGGGATTGTTTTTCTTGATGGATTGGAATTACACACACAGATGACTATAGCAAAGTCTAATTCTACTATTCTGTTGACAACATAAATAAATAACCGTACACACCCTTAGATTTACTTCGCCTGCAAATTCTTTGGCAAGAACAATGTTTGTACAGCATCTAGCACAATGGGGTCCTCATCCATGACTGAGGCTCCTAATCACTACCACACTACAAACAGCTATTCACTGTCAAATTATAAGAAGCCTCTCATGCACATAGTAGGTCAGCACATTTAAGGAAGACATTTAAATGCATTCGTAGAGCAGAGCAAGGAAAAATATGGCTCCTAAACCAACTAATTATGGCCGTTTTTTGCAGTGATAATCAGAAGTAGTTCAAATATAACCTCAATCTTACATATTTTCAGGGCATTCATCACAGTATTATCTACTGGACACAATGACAACTGTAGTGGACTTTTATCTCCTAGAGTTTGCAGCTTTAACTCTATGCATTTAAGCAGTTCACTACCGTCTTCTCTTCTGCCTCTCCCCTCTGGGATTTTTTTCAGCTGTTGCCCATCTGGGATATTTACTGATCCCCCTTCCTGGATCATGCCTGCAGAATGGAATTGTTGCCTAGACAGTTTAGACTTGATCCTGCTGAGCCTGGAAGACCCTATACAGTGACCTTCATGCAAAAGCCATTTTCACTATTCTGATCCTTACCTGCCTTACCAGATAATTACTACAGAATTACATAATTGGCCAGTTAATGATCACAAGGGAATTTTATGAGTGGGAGGGGCAAGGAAAGGCAGGTACACAAGACACTGACTGACCAACACCATAGGCAAACCTCTGCTCTAGCATGCATTTAGTATTAGTTGCAGACCCTTTTTCAAGGGGGAAGGAGGTGCCTAGCATTCTGCACCCCAAGCCAAGATATGGCAGGCAGTAAATAAGGAGATATCATGCTGTGACCTGCTCTATTTTTGAGTACACTCCACCAGATCTCACCACAGTGCTCCCATCTCATTTTAAACTGAAGTGTGTGGCCCAGCTGCCTTTGTACTGGGCACGAGTGTATTGTTTACCAGCTCACTGCTTTTCTTAAGCACACCAAAGTGCAGCGAAGACTGGAAGCTCCAAATTGTGAAGCAGGTAAAACTTTCCTACACATTAGGTGCTCTGCTGTTTGGAGTATTTGAATCCACTGGCAGTCAGAACCCTCACAATTTACAAGGGAGGCCAACTTTTAATGGCACAGAAGTGCATATTTATGGTACAATGGTGGAGAGGCACGCTGGAAATCTCTGCACAAGAAAGGTGAAACTAGAGAATTCAGGAACCAATCATGACATACCCCCTCAACCCAATCCTCCCTTTCCAACACTGAGCAACCCAGCTAAATCCACCCAGCCATTAAAATTATGTCCTATTGTCCCTCCCCCTCCTTGTCTACTGAATTATCTCCAGCCCTCTGCCTTATATAGATGACCAATTCCTTCAGACCGCACATTTCTCCAGCCGTGGTGAGATTCCTGCTCACCTCATCCACTAAGTTGTCAGTTGTTCTACTTCCCATCCCATAATATTACAGCAGGCAACTTATGATCCCATGTGGATATTTTGCATAAGGTGCCCTCCAAACCTAAGATGCTCACCACACACAGATTGTAAAAGCCACACACTAGAGAGCTCTCCACCGCTAGGGAGCAAGAGAACTCCACTGGTGAGGTATGTTGCATATGGCTGCGCATTACCTTGATATTGAGCAGATCTCAGCACCAAGTGGGGATAGCTGTAAAAGTATTTCAGTTATGTTAGCACAATAGAATCTGAGTGTTCTTTGTACTAATGAGAGCTCATGTAATGAGTGGCTGGACTGAAGCCCAACAAAGCAGCCCTTACTGCAGCAGAGTCCAACCTTGAACCATAGTTAGAGGAGGATATATAATGGCAGTTACACATTATTCTCCCTTCATGCCAACACTCAGAAGCCAGTGGTCAAACTCTTAGATAGCTTCTTGGATATTCTGACTATATGTCCCTTCCCCATTTATTCCTAGTCCTCTTAGATAACACACTAACAAAGGAAATGGAAAGCACTGATAATAATTCTACAGAGATAAAGATGAACTCTGCAGCTCTCCCTACTCACGCTGATCCTTCAGCCCCCCATCTAATCTCCTTAAGGATGGCATGGCTGAGGCTTACACCTGTCTCCACAACGCAATTCTTCAGACACTACTTCCTTTGTTGCCCACATCACCCCCTCTCCAGGCTACGTCTGCCTTCCAAGAGCAAGAGTCAGATCTATCTCTAACACAAAAGAGAATTGAAAATCCAGATTTCTGAAACAAACTATGAGTTGTGGTTTTTTAAATATAAGGTCACATTTAAAAACAGATCAAGCTTGCTCATGTTTTAGGAATGAAGCTAGTGAACACCACAATTCTTTAGTCCCTTCTTGCCTTGGTTATTGCAATTCCCTCCATGACCTTCCTAAATCTCTATTCTTGAAGCTTCAGGGGGCCCAGAATACTGTACTCAAGTTCTCTCCATCCTAGGAAGTAGAAGTACAGCATGCATCCCTACCCACCTATGCCACCTTCCCTATCTTATCTTTTGCTTTCAATTGAAAACTGCTTTCCTGGTTTGAAACTCTATGCAAACTTATTCCATGTAACTTCCCTCTCTCCCCCTTCCTCATACACCCACCCACACACACACACACTGCATTCTTCTGATCTTCACATCTCCTTTCCACAAAAGAAATTTTTCATTCATTTGTGCAGCCTTTTCTAAACTCCCTTCTTCAAAACGAACTCACACATACATACCACACCAATACACCACACATCTACTTTCACATGCATGTTTACCTGTAAACATGATGAGAATCAATACCTGTTACTTTGCTCATAAGCAACATCCTCATTAGCCACCCCACACCTCTTTTCATTTTCCCCTCAAGCTAATTAGATTTGGATCTTTCTAAAGTACTTTAGCATCCATGCACCTCCTAAACATTTGTAGATTTAACCTCAATGCCTCTGATAAGGCACTATTACCCTCATCAATAAAAAAGGGACACTGAGGCAGAGATTGAGCAAGTTGCTCAAGGTGGCACACAAATTCTGTGGCATTTCAAGAATTAAACTGAGATCTCCCAAATCTTAGTTAACCTTAACCACAAGATCATTTTTCCTCAACCACAAGATCATTTTTCCTCATCTCTAACCCTTCCTTCAGCTCATCCACAATTACCTCCACCCATTGTTCCTGGATCACAATGACCTGCCTTCTAGAGCCAAATCAAGACATCTTGTGTTGCCAGCTTTGGTGGGGAACAGTGTAGTGGTCCAAGTACACTTTATTCTTTCCAGCACTAGTGATTTTATATAGTTTCAGCTCTGCTTTTCCTGGATTCCATCTCTGTTTATTTTCTCCCTCCTTAGCTGTCGGAACAGTTGCACCCAACTCTGAAAGGCATATGCTACTACATCTCTTGCAGCAACGGTTGTGTGAAGGACCCTTACGCACCTGAACTTGGTGTTGTAAGGTTCATAATATCCTGATTCCCCATTGTAATTTGGCTCAACCAAAACTGCTGGACCCTTGAGGGAATTTATTAATACAGCAGTGCTGTGTTACTTGTTCAGCCTGAAGGTTTCAAACCTTAGTGTGATAAATCACACAAACCTCCTTACAAGGGACCCAAGACACACTCTGCCAACTACTGCATAGATCTAAACGCTGACCTTAATCTGGAGTGCAGCCTGACACTGGGAGAATCAGGTGGCTAATTTTAGTAGCACTGCACACCCCATCCTCCAAAGAAGTGTATCTGGAGAGAAAGCCATATTAAGCTAACCCTGACACTGGCTGGTTTCACAAGGGGAACCCTAGAACTAATCCAGGAGGTTTTGCCGAGGTCTAATACCCTACTACTTATTGCTTTATGTTTTCAAAGCTCTGTACAACCTAATTAGCATTTATTATGTTAGGTACTTATTCAGAATAGGAGAGAATCTAGCACTAGGCTCATGATTTAGCAGGAATCTAGTCAGAAACTGGAGACCTTCCAGGGTTTAAAGTACCAGGAGGCACTCCTATCACAAGCAGATCGGGCAAAGTTTCAGATCAAGTGGGGAGGAGAGTGTGTGGTTTGTATTTTTTTTTTGGGGTGGGGGGGGGATGCCATGGAGTAGCTGGACAATTCAATGGGGAGTGCATGGGGACATACAGTCAGGCTCTTCAGCACCCACAGGCTGGAGACTTCAGCAGCTGATGACATGTCCTGATGGGCAACACTGTTTAATCCTAGGACCATGCTGAGTTTTTGGCCAGGTCACAGATGAGTTCTTGGCAGCTGCCTCGGACACAGGAATGCTGTTCCCCACAAGGAACATGGCAGTGCCATCCTCTGCACCAGCTGCTGGTTACATTGTACTTTACACCCTCTTCCATGATGTTGCCCATGTTCTTGATTGGCTTATCACTTCAGGAACAATATTCTGCCTACGAAGTATCTTTCACATGATAAGGAAGTAGCAAACATGAAGTCCAACAGTCACTCACTGCAAATGACTCCTTTTACTGTTGAGTGTTTTTTGCTTTTTCTGACATTTGACAGCTTACGTGAACTATGAGAGACTGCCCTAGGGCTGATGTCCTCTAGCTACAGGACCGGTAGCATAAGCTTCTTCCAAAATACCCCACCAATATGCCTCAACCTAGTATAGTAGTCAAGTATTCATGGGCAGTGCTACCTTAGTATCGGACTGTGAAATAAGAATGCCTGAGTGACAGCATACTGAAGATAAGACAAACAGCATGGATACTGTCAGAGCTAAATGAGGATTCACTAAGTCTCTGCCATGTATGTTTTGGACACAGTATCTTTCTGATGGCTCAGCGTATGTTAAAGGGGTCATTTTGATTTAAACTTCATTCTTCTGTAGTAGATGGGGCACAACCCATTTCACATCACCACACTCCAACTAGAAAGTCTCAGTAGTAAGCTATAGCATTACTACTCTCCCCCTTCCACCTAAGTTTCCCCAGTATACGCACCACTCACTAAACCTCAGGTGCAACCAACATCTTGTATTTTTATTTGCTCTTATTGTACTGAGTTGACAAAGCACCTTAAGAGTGATCAGACAGACTTCTCCAAACAAATCAGAAGGGAAGTATAAATATACAAGCTTAAATTACTCTGCCTGATCTCCTTCATGACCCCCTGATAACTTGAAGTTGAGATGCTCTCAAATCTCAGTCTAGATAAGGCTGGACAAGAACAGTATTTGAATAGCAGATATCAAAAGATGTCAACAGCATGGGAAAGACTGGGTTGCCGTTCTCACCAAATCAGTGCCATCTTTTAGATGAAGCAGACATGAGGATCTTGTGTTGTCGCAAGGGCTCCACAGTGCTTTCTAACTTATGTAGGGGAACTAATCTCAGTGTCCTTGTCAAATTCAAATTGCATGAATCTGGCCAGGTACACTCATCTTTTTAGAGTCCTTCAGTTCCCCCACCTTGGAATGAGAATCTCACTTTGCCTTATGTGCAGTGTTACTGAGCACTGTGTGGCAGCTGCCATGTTCCATCCCAGAAGTGGCTGCATTTTATCTTTAGGTGAAGCATTCGCTATACATCCTTTTGTTACTTCACAAGGGTATTAAGCAGATTACTGAGCATTTGTAAAGCACCTGGAGACACTCAGGTGAAACATGCTGGAGAAGTTATGGAAGCTGAAAACTCAAGCTATACATTCTTAGCCCTCTACTCTCCACTTACAGCTGCTAAGACCTTCCAGTGCTAATTTCTCCACTTGACTCCCAGAAGCATATTCATCAGAAGCTAGCAGCACAGAGGTACGGTTGCATGGGAGCGCATGAGACTAGAGGAAGGTAGGACATATTATGACTCATTCTAGACAACAGTTAAATTCAGCAGCTTCCTAATCAGTTGCCTAGGGCCTTGTCTCCTCTTCCCCCAAACCCTCAGGAGACTGGCTGTTGAGTAAAAACAGTACAATTTCTCCAGTCTGTACCCAGGCTTTAGGATCAGTAGCAGTAAAAACCAGTTATCACAATGAGCATGTCTACACAGCAATTCAACACCTGTGGCTGGCCCATGTCAGCTGACTGAGGCTCATCGGACTCGGGCTGCAGGGCTGTAAAACTGCAGTGTAGATGCTCAGGCTCGAGCCCAAGTTCTGGGAGCCCCCACCCTCACTGGGCTCAAGCCCAAGCCTGAACATTTACCCTGAAATTTTATAACCCCACGAGCCCGTCAGCTGACTCAGGCCAGCTGGAGGTGTTTAACTGCAGTGTAGACATAGCTCCACAGTGAGGCTCTCTCTTCACTACCAGAAGAGGGTGTAAGCTACCCTGTTGTAAAATCCTAGTGGAGATAAGGCACAGATAGTTTTTACTATGACACAGCTAGGTGAGGTATTAGTACCGACCATGCCTAGCTATATTACAATAAAACCTGCCTGCATCTCATTTCCATTAGTATTTTATAGCGGGATAGCTAACGTGTCAGTTATCATGATGTTAAAAAACCTATTTTGGCAGTGAAGACCCCGCCTGAATTCTGCATCCTCCCTGGTGCAAAATTTGTGCAGAAGTGTAACAAAGAAAGACACCTCAACTTAAAACTTCTATTCAGTTTAAAGGACCTTGTCTGACAGAAGTGAGTGCAGGAGGATTAACACCTGTTATTTACTACAAAACCTTTGCCATACTGTAACCTGTAGAACATTTCACATCATCATACATCAATCCAGTTTGTTTTAGTTAAGCTCCTGGAGACTCCACTGAGACTCAGAGTCCCTGCACAGAGAGCTCAAACATACTGTTTACTGCCAGTATTGTTTCTACAGCAACAGAGACAAGCAGAGCACAGAGGCACAAACACTGCCCATATTCTGTTCTCTTTTAAGGAACACCGGCATGGAATTTGAACAGGTATAGTGCTCTTTAAGAGAGGTCTTCAGAGCTGAAGGTGAGAGAAATCCAATCATCAAGTGGACTCAGCATCTTTTTCTGCTGCCTGTTACACACTACTCCCTCTCTCCTTGATAATCAAGTCACATGCTAGGTTTTGTCCCCAAATGTCTCAATCATCAGGTACTGACAAGAGTTCTGCTGCATTCAAAAGGCCTCCTTGTTCACAGTTGCAGGGATAGAGGTAAAAGGGACACCTGGAGTAGACACCACCCAAAAGGTATTTCTATAAACCTACCTTTCCCCCTTCCGTATGCCCTGGATTAAGTCACACCAGAATAAACCCCATTTAATCAGTATGTGAACTGCCTTAATGTAGACAAGGCTTATATGTTTCCCCCATTGGTTTCCACAAGAGGTGTCAGCCTAAGTAGTGAGTTTAGGCTTCCCACCACAGCATGGTGGAAGGCTGGGGACCTCTATCAACAGAGCAGGTACAAACTTCATAGCATTGAAGCATGTTTATGAGTGAACACATGCCACACTTCTGCCCTGAATCAGCCAGAGCACATCTAGGGTGAAGGGAGTTCAGTTCCCAAGGCCAATCTAGATCTTGACATCTCCGCTGACATAGAACCCAATTGTGGTGGTGGTTTTAGGTTTCGTTTATTGATGTCTCTATGACACTCAGTGTGCATGTGGAGAGGTTTTTAGGACAAATGCATTAGTATTCCCATTTTGCAGATGGGAAGACTAAGGTAGAGAGAAATTCAGTAATTTGCCCACAGTCAAGCGGGAGGTCTTTGGCAGAAACTATCAATAGAATCTAGATTTCAGGTGTGTCAGTCCAGTGCCTTAACCACATGGCCATCTTGCCTCTCAATATAAATATTGCTTCACTAGGATTTGGACTGAGACTGACCCATGTCTCTTAGACCATTAAGCAACTGTCAGAGGTAACCGCTTTCAGACGCTACCAAATTGGAACTGAAAGCTGAGAGGAAAAGTTCCATATCCTATTTCCAAACCAGTACCCTGGTCCCTTCCTGACTGTTCCCCTCAGAGGCAGAGAACAATCCACACTTGTTCAATATGTGGCTCACTTCACCACTACAGCTGATTCTCTTGATCCATTCCTACTCATTCTCCCTCAACCCCATTCAGCATTAGGATCGCCTGTCTCCTATTCCCATCTTCTCTCTCTGAGGTATTGAGCATAGGCAAATATCAGAGGCTGGAGAGACTCCAGCATGTAGAGGCAGAAGCAGCCAAAGCAGGGACCTTCAGACATTCAAAGAACTTTCTACAGTTTTGAATGGACTCTTTGGACTCTTTCTGCCCTGGGTTGATTGGCTGTTTGATCCAACCTTCCCCCTCTCACAGTATCTGCCCCTCAGCTTCACCCCACAACAGGCTACTCTTTTTTTTTTTTCTTCCCTGCCCTGTCCCCCTCAGTCCCTTTTCTTTCCATCTAGCTGATCCCCTTCTAGCTAAAACCTCCCACCCAAAAATCATGGAACTAAGCTGTCATTTGCTGCCACCACTTTGCTCACTCTATTTGTGCACTATAGCCCTTCCCCCAATGCGTCAGTGAGCCAGTCACCTATTTAGACTACAAGCTCTTCAAGGTAGTGGCCATCTACTACGCTGAATGCACAGTACCTAGCACAATGGGTCCCTACTCCTGAGTTGCCTTTAGGCACTACCATAATAAACATGCTAAATACATGAACCAGATAAACCAGATATCTGGCCTACTATGGAAATTCTTATACTGCTAGAAGTGAGTCTGAACACACATGTACATATTTCAGCCTAGTGACAGACCTCTACCACATCTGGGCACACTAACCAGGAACTGGCTGATAAGTGCTGTATTAATATACTGGAGACCACAAAGAAGAGCAGAGCCCTGTTGAGCATTCGCAACACTGACTATGGCAGGTTTCTCAGATCCTTAACTTCCTTCTTTAGCACAGTGATGAGTATCTCTGGGCATCTTCACAGAGTCACAGGATTTAACTACAAATCCAAACAAAACAGTAAGTCTGAAAGCCCATGAACTGAAAGGTCAACAATGGCCACTGAATTAACTTTCCGAGTTCATGCTATTTATTTAGTGCTCTCCACTAAGCTCATCCAGGTCATCTCCTTCCATGGAATCAGCAAATCTGGTCTGTGCATCAGAAGTGTTAACAGCTTTCTGCAGTGGCAGGGAGCAATTGCCCCAAATGTTTGCATAGGCAACAGTCTAATTCAGACTGAAGTAAGAGCTTTTGTTTTTCCTCTAAACACAGAATCACTGCCCCAACACATGAAGTTTCTTTCCCAAAGGACCACCTGCTGAATTACAGACCAAGAGTTGGAATTAACAAATAATGATTAGTGAACAATAAAAAGCCAATGGGGAGGAAAGGCCATCTTAAGGAGTTAGCATCACCTCCAGCAGGGATAACCCCATAAAACCTATTCATGCTCATTAAGAGGAAACACTGATGCTACTTGCAAACTTTGTTTAGCATCCAACAGGCAACTGAAAGTGCTCATCTGCTGCCCTGTGAGTCTCTTCAGCACTGCAGCTTACAAATCATGTTAAGGGACAGTCAGCTTTTAACAACAGCTGTGTTAAATAGTAAAGAGCAAATCAGCCTTTGAAATGTTTGTTTAAAGGCATTTATCTCCTGCACATCTCAGCTGAGAGAAAGTGAACACAACTGAGTCACATTCTAGTCTCCCCCTCCCCCTTAGATTCTCTCATGAGCTAGCACAATGCTGCCATGTTTATGATGCAAATGCTGCAGAGGAATGCTTTTTTAACATAACTGTTCCACTGACATTGTAGAGTATTCCAAGTAATCCTTCTGACTTATTTTAGGCTCCATTAAAAATACGTCCAAAAAACTAACTTTGAGGCTAAATATGAGCAGAGCCTTTAAAAGACTGAAGATAGTTTGCTGCCCACATGTGGTTAGTGAAGTGAGCCTGAAACCTACTTGTGGAGGCCAAGGAGAGGAATGAGTTAGAATAATTAATCTCACAAGTCCTGTCCAGACTAGGAAAGTAAGGTGTGTTTAGCAGTAATCACCACACTACAGCTGAAGAGTATCCAGCCACACAAGGTTACACCTATTGCTGGAGAACCAGGTTAGTTGATCCTCTTAAGTAATGTAACAAAGCATAGTTTGGTTTGGTTACATTACAAGGTAAGTGCTAAGAACATCTGTTCCTAAACTGGGAGGCAGTCCTAGAATATGAATATGGGGTGAATGCAACACCTCCAGATTCATATGCAAATATATTTGGCAACTCCCACTCCTACACATCCACAGCTGCAGGTATTTGGCAACCCCACTCTCCCCATCCAACCAGGCAACCACAGCTGCAAGCACTTGAGTAACTGGGATCAGGGCTTGAAGAGCTGCCTATCACCCATGACACCCCACCCATGTCCCAGAACCCAAAGAGTACCCATGACACGGACCTCTTTTGTAAAGCACTTTGAGATCTAAAGTCAAGTGCTAGGGCCTTTACCAAGTAATACCACCTAAGGCCACAGGAGCAGAGAAATTCTTCTGATCAAGCATCACCCCAACACCCCCTATGGTTAGAAAGCCAGGACCTATTTGACTTCCAAACCATTTGAGCTTTTGATGTTGGCTCAGGTATGATCAATTTGGAGCCTCCAGATTTCTTAGAGAGAGAGGATGGACCTGCTCAGCCTAGCTCCCTATATCCATGGTAGCTGTACAGGGGAATGTGCCCACTCTTTCAGTTCTGCTGCACATCCTACTCCACGTGTTGCAGTGCTTTGGGGTGCAATAAGATTTTGCCCTTTTTCCAGCTCCCAACCCCCAGCATAGCACAGCATTCTGAGTTACAGTGGTCTAGCGAGTTTCACTGCTTCTCAAACACAGGAAGTATAAAACTAACTATGCTTGTATGTTCTACTCTGTTGCAAAAGTCATTTTTCTAGAGAAAAGTCTCTCCCCCCATCCCTGCCTTGAGTGCTTCCCCAAAACAGACTAGGATTCTTCCTAAAGCATAATGCAGGTCAGTGTCAAGAACTATGGTTGAGCACCTTCCCTTTTCCGATGACTCCACACACTGTAAAGCATATCTGAACTACAGCCTGGAGGGATACTGCGGACATCAAACATGTCAAAGCAGGTTTACACCTTTCATGAAAGAGCTTTCACTTTATGCTGATGGAGAGTGTTTCTCTCAGGCAGAGGCTCTGCAGATTTCACATGCAAACCTAGTCAGAGACCAGACCAACTCAGTACTTAAATGGAAGACCTCCAAGAATACCTAGGGTCAGTGGGAAGTAGTATTGATGATTGAATAGGAGGCTTTTTCTACTATGACAGAATAGCCGGCATGGGATGAGTGATATGAAGATGCAGTCTTTCAGATTATAGGTATAGCCGTAGGGGCCAGAGGCCCCAGTCAGCAATCAAGACACCCATTGGACTACACTATGTACAAACACAACAAAAGGACAGTCTACCAAAGACCCCAGGGCTTGATGACTTGACAACATACAAGGCCTGCAGAATTTCTAGTTAAGGTAATGGCACTTTATATCTCTATATTCACCAATCCATTTTGACTAGATACAAATTAATTGATCTTCATTTCCTAACCTAAACTTCTTTAATGAACAGTTGTAGGACAATTTTAGAGGTGGGTGAAACGATTCCTAATTTCTATCCTGAGAGTCTTGCAAGTCTTAAGTCAAGTGTATATGGATAATGTTTTGAGTTCCACTAAAGGGTGAAATTTCTTATTCCTGTGATTCAAATATTCTCACACTCCCCCCCCCCCCCCGATGGCATCCCTAGGTCGCTCAAGGGATTAAAAATGAATATGGAATGTCTCACGTTGGTTCTTTTCCAGCCCACTAGTGCTAATTGCATATAGCTCCCACCATTTGGCAAATGACAACATACAAAAGGCAACGCTTAACTGTGTTTCCAGTGGAAACTTTCTACACTATTAAAACTAACCCACAATTACCACATGCTCTTACTGCCATCAGTGAAGACAAGGTCTGAGTAGGCCTTGGAGACTGAATTCCCCTTTCACTGCTAAAAGACATTAGCCAGCACAGAAATTCTTTTTATACCAATATTATTTAAACATCTTTGGTTGAATCCAGCCACACACTGATCTGGGAAGCTGGGATTATTTTGCTTTTATCCATTCAAGCCAATGAAGCTCCACTGAGAGGAAAAGAATTTCCAGAACTAACAATACCTTGGCTCTATAACACAAGAGCAAGGGGACCCTAAATTAGAGGGCAGTAACTTTTCAAACTAAAGATTCATTTCTCTCCAGGGTAGGCAACCAACCTGTAGAATTCACCACTGGAAGGGACCACAAAGACAAGTACCGCACTGGGACAGCTCAACAGGATGATAATTGAACACATTTGTGGCTCTGTGAACTCAGACAGTGATGAAAGGGTAATGAAGTCTCATGTTTCAGGCAGTAAGATGATCATAAGGGTCAAGGAGAAATCTTCCTCTGGTATAGCACTCTGCAAGGGGCCAAGTGCAGTATGTGAAGGATTTTCACTTCCCTCTGAAGCATCAGAAACTGGCCACAGCCAAAGATATAGTCCTCAACAAGCTGGATCAGTATTCTGACGCAATATGACAAACCAGACTCTTCAAAATGGCGAGACAACTTACTGGAAAGCCTTAACTCATTCACTCTCTACAATGTCCATTTGAACATGTATCTGCCATGTAGTCTACATGAAAACGGAATTGTGTTAGGTCAAATTATGTGGTGTCTGAGTGTGAAAAGCACTGGATTGAGAACCCCAAGAGAATGAAATTCTCAATTCATTCTTCAAGGGTGCAGCATAGACACCTGCGGTGCTTGCTTTCTACTCATTCCTGCCAGCATGGCCCTGCAGGCACCAAGTGGGACGTTTGGTCTTCATAGTGTAGAAACGCCTGATCCCCAGACTTAATGTCTTGGCGTCATCCTGCTCACTGAAATAGGTTCAGGCCTGGTCTACACCTAAAAATTAGAGGGACTTACCTACACCATTCAGGGCTATGAAAAATTGTGTACCTGTGCGATGTAGTTAGGTCGATCTACCCCCACTGTAGAAACAGGTAGGTTGAAAGAAGAATTCTTCCATCGACCTAGCTACTACTTCTCAGAGAGGAATATTAACTACAGCGATGGAAAACCCCCTGCTATCGATGTAGGAAGCATCCATGCTATGGTGTTCCAGCACCATAGCTGTGCCGCTGTAGTGCAGATATGCTCTCCGACTCCTCGGAATCAAAGCTTGCATTTAGAAAGGTTTCCAGCCTTCTTCCCAGACAAAACCAGAAGGTAATCATGGTTGCCAAGTTTACTAATGATGGGCTGTCTGTCTGCAACAACCCGAAACAATGGTTTGGAGAATGTGTTATCCAGTCCATTCACCTCAATGGAGATGTTAAATAGTCAATGCTGGCACTTAAAAGTTTACATCTAACAGGTCTTCAACCACTGTTCATTTTTAGAAGAGAAGATTAGGAAGGTGGCGGCAGTAAAGCCCCCCCAAAAGTGATGGCATAGTAAATTGGAAGTTGCTGTAGAGAAGGAAGCAGCAGACATTTACAAAATGTTAATAAATTAAATATCATGACCCCCCATGACACATAAGTAGGTGACCAGATGTCACGATTTTATAGGGACAGTCCCAATATTCAGGGCTTTGTCTTATATAGGAGACTATTATGCCCCAACCTCTGTCCTGATTTTTCACACTTGCTATCTGGTTACCCTAAATGTAAGTTTCTCTGAAAGGGTTTGCCAGTATAGATATGCCAGTAGAGATACACAAGCCACCCCCTCCAGTAGACAGCTTGCACTAGCAAAAGAACTTTTTTCACTTAAGTCAGTTACTCAAACAGAATAAGCCAATAGGGCAAAAGGGTTTTTGCACTTAGCTATGTTAGTTGTGGGTGTGATTTTTTTTAAAGTGGGGCAGAAACCTCAGTGACTTACCCCAAGACCATAGGAAGACTGGGAAGACCTAGCTATGATTCAGTCCTCTGCTCTAATCACCAACCATCCTCCTCCTCCTGTGCTCTGAGCTTAGTTCAACACTGCTGTTTATTTAGCTCGTAACATTCTGTTGGAGCTAAACCACCAATGCTATCACAGCTACAGGTAAAAGAGCTCATAGTTCTTGGTAATTTAAGTTTGATGGGACTATAGCCATTTTTAACACACAAGCATGCTAGCAAACAATGACTTAACTATACAGCCTGTAGGAGTTACTTCAGAATTTCCCGCAGAAGCCATAAGGGGTTGGAAGTATGAAGAATTTCTTTCACCAAGATGTTTTCTGCACCAGATGTTTAGCCTGAAGATTATATTCACAAAATTTAAGATGCAATAGACACTATCCCCTGCCATATACAGTCCTCAAACAAGAGCTTTATCATTAAGTCATGATAAACACAGCCCTAATAGAGGAAGGGGAAGTTAAGGAACAAATTATTTAATGGGAGAGAAATGAGCTACTCAAGAGATCACAACTTCTACCTCACTCTTACAAGATGAGCACTGGTTACAACTCTCCAGCACACTCTCTGTAGGCTGTTAAGGCACAGAGGTAGCAATTGACTAAGACAACAAGGAAACTGACCTCTTCCCCTCTCTGGGAAACTCAATCCTAAAGAGCAGAGCACCAGACTTATTAGACTTCATGCGAATTGTATTTCACAAAGTTAAAGGATAAAGATTTAATTACAGTAGTCACAAGCTTGAAGGTTAGGACAGAGAGACCAAGTCAACCATGCTGCTTGGCATGACTTCTCCAAGAAGTGGAAATTAAAGAATACCCGCTCCTTTTTTTCCCTCCGTTGATAGGAACTCTGTCCTAGGCACAGACATGATTAAGAAAATCTCAGACATTCTAAGGGAAGGTCTACACTTAAAACACTGCAGTAGCCCAGATGCATCGCTGCAGCTGTGCTTCTGTGGCACTACAGTGGAGACGCTATCTACACCAATGGGAGGGACTCTCCTGTTGGCATAGGTACTACATCTCTCTAGGAGGCGGTTACTATGTCGATGGGACAATTCTCCCATCAGCTTAGCACTATCGACACTGAGGATCAGGTCAATTGAACCGCATTGTTCCGGGATATGGCTATTTCAAACCCCTGACCAACATAGTATACCGATCTAATTTCCTAGTGGAGACCTAGCCTCTGGAGTGTGAATATTAAAATTAAACAGATGCACATGCAGCCAGTTCCAACTAATTTCAGCATGATGCCTATTTCCTTAAGGCTGGTCTACACTGAAGATTTACATGGGCATAGCTAAAAATTCACAGCCCTGAGAGACATAGCAATGCCCACCTAACTCTCCAATGTAGACAGTGTGAGGTTGACAGAAGAATTCTTCTGTCGACTCGAGGAGGTGGATTAACTACAGTGATAGGAGAAACCCATTCCATTGTTGTAAACTGTCTACACTGAAGCACTAGAGTGGTGCAGCTGTGGTGTTTTAAGTGTAAATATACTCAAAAATATACTCAAGTTAGATATGGGCCAATGTAAGAAAGCCATCCCAGTTTAACATACACAGTATCCCAACTTTCACTCTGCCCCAAATACCAAGAGATTCCTGCTTTGTCACAAGTTACAACTATACCAGTTTCTTATATCTGAAAGCATATTCCTTGACCTGTGACTTTTCCCTTTTTGAAGCTTAAGTAACCACACGTTGGGCTAACAACAACGATTATAATGTTCCCCTACAATAAAAACACATTTGTATGATGTTAACTGGAGGCATCAAATGATCCGATTGACTGCCCAACTAAGTGATTAGGTGTTTCAGCGGGCAAGCTGGAGATGTTAGTCTTATTGCTACATGGAGTAGTAATAAGCCTGTTCCCACGATAAAGCCAGGGAGCTTTTTAGTGTTTTAAAAGCAAATAAAGAGACTAAGAGTATGATGGGTAAAAAGTGAACACTTACCAATCTTTGGCTGTAACGGATCCTCTCTTCCTCAGGCTCCATCTCTGACTCTTCTGAAGACAGCGAGAAGGACACGCCAGGGCTACTGTCTTCCTCCTCTTCCTCCTTAGAAACCAGAATGGAACAGTGAAAGATTGCACACAGATATTACAAACTCTTCTTTAAGCCTTCATTTGTAAGTGAATGATTCTGTAAACATTGTGCAATAGCATGTACAGAGGCCACAGAACAGCAGTGGGGTAGTTCCTGCAGAGTTACAAAGGGATCTCACTAAACTGGATGATTGGACAATAAAATGGCAAATTAAATTCTAAGTTGATAAGTGCAAAGCAATGCATGTTGGAAACCATAATCCCAACTAACATACAGAACGACAGGGTCTAAATTAGTTACTACTCAATAAAGATCTTGTCATAATTGTGGATAGTCCTTCTGAAAACATCCATGCAGTGGGCAGCAACAGTCAAAAAAGCTAACACGTTAGGAACAAATATGAAAGGGATAGATAATAAAATAGAAATTATAAGGCCACCATATAAATCCATGATATGCCCACACCTTGAATACCGCATGCAGTTTTGGTTACCATACCTCAAAAACCTGTATTAGAATTGGAAAAAAGTACAGAGAACAGCAAAAAAAATTATCTGGGCTATGGAACGGCTTCTATACGAGGAGAGATTAAAAAGACTGGAACAGCTCACCTCAGAAAAGACACAACAAAGTGGGGATATACTTAGGGTCTATAAAATCATAGTGTGGAGAAAGTAAATAAGGAAGTGATATTTACCCCTTCATATAACATAAGAATAGGGGTCACCTGATGAAATTAATAGACAGCAGTTCCAAAACAAAAGGAAGTACTTCTTCACACAATGCAGTCAACCTCTGGAACTTGTTGCCTGGGTATGTTGTGAAGGCCAAAAGCATAACCGGATTCAAAAAAGAATTAGAAAAGTTCACGGACCACAGGTCCATCAATCGCTATTAGCCAAGACGATCAAGAATGCAACCCCATGAAGCCTTTGCCAGAAGCTGGAACTGGAGGACAAGGGATGGATCACTCAAAATTGCCCTGTTTTGTTCATTTCTTCTGAAGCAGCTGGCACTGGCCACGGTCTTAAAGTAGGATAGTGGGCAAATGAACCAGTAGTCTGACCCGCATGGCCATTCTTATGTTCAACTTTAACTCCTTGTGGTTCTAAATTGGCCCCAGGTGACTAGAAATCTGGAGTCATTACCATTTTCTCATGTTTGATGGTCTGTGTGAAGTGAGTTGGTAGTCTCGGTTCAGGGAGATGCCTACACATTAGAGTCACCGGTAAGCGGTTCAACTTTAAGGTCAAAACCATTCTAGTTTCAAATATATACACTTAAACATATTTGGTGGCAACAGGATTGTAGCATGGTTTTCCCAGAGCAACAGATGCGTACATCTGAGAAGCATGTCACCTAAATCATGCTATAGTTTCCGCCTCTGGATAATTTTTAATATGGTTCTCTGCAGTTTATCCCCCCTTCCGTCCCCATCCTCTAACAAAAACAAACAAGAAATCCACAACAACTCTTGTCAGGGAAAAGGTGCAGAAACTCTCCTAACAGTATTTCAACATACTTGCAAGTAGCGTGACTGACTCCAATGTGGACAGATCCCAAAACTCAGAATTTGCCTCACTGTAGCGCTATCATCACACGGAGGTGCTCTGATCATGTTATAATACTATTTGATCTTTTCGATATGGACAGGATGAAGCTGTAATATAACTATGTTGCAGAGCCCAATCTTTATGGCTCTATCTTTCCTAAACTATTTGGGGAAATCTCCCATGGTAGCAATAGGAGTGATAGCATCGAAAGAGCTCAAGCAGCGACTGGTGTTTTCACCACCAAGTCATATCTACCCATTATGAGCAAGATCAGACAATACAGTGGTTAAAGTGCCAGTGCCCTGTCTATACTAACACTTCCAACACTGCTACCACAGTGTCTTTAAAAGTTTATTAGAGACAGTTGACATGGTTTGTGCATGGTCTGATAATATAGTCAAAGTTTTTTCTCATGTGCACAGACAAGCTACAGTATAATAACCAAGGCACCAGTACCTCATAACACAATGTGACAACACATGGTAAACTCCATAGTATAGATGAGGTCTCATGGGCCCCCACCCTAACAGTCTCATCAGAGAGACCAATATCTGAACTGGTCACATAGATTTAATTCTCCACCCCTCATCCTTGGAAGTGATCTTGGACCTGGGAAAGAGGAAGCTGTGAAAGCTGGAGGAAGCTAAGTGAAAAGAGACAGCATGGCTGCTGCCAGTGGTCTGGATATGCTGGGAAGACATTCAGAATGCCAATCTCTGGGGAACTGTCAATCCAGCATCTTTCAGTAACACAGAACTCACTTTAAATTGCACAAATTATTAAAACAGAAGTGAGACAGATGTCAGACAGCTTGCCAATAACAAGAAGTCTTAACCTAACTTCCCTCTTCAGAAAACATTTACAAAGTTTTGTGCTTAAAAGAAATAAAAGGCAAGAGGGAAAGAAATCTCATCAACTCTTCCTCCCTCCTCTCAGGGATAAAACCAACCCCTTCTACCACTCCCCCACTCCCTCCCCACTGCCTCCCCTAGTGCCATGCTCTCTCTCTTCGAAAGTGTTTTTAAAACCATGAAACAAATAAGAACATTGCAATATGTTAAAGAGATTAAACAATCCCCACCTACAAATCCCAGCTCATCCCTGAGGAGAAAGGCAAAGGAGAGATAATGCCAGTGACTGGCTGCTCCTCAGAAGCCAGAATAAAATGTGTGGTTCACTGAGTTATATAAAGTTAGAGGGGTCGAGGAGGGAGACCGTGAACACTGGAGAGAACAGATCACTAGACCCCTCACTCTTGGCAAAAAACAAGGGGATATGAAGAAAATCAAGTCTCTCACCAAGTCTCTTCTTCTCCTTTGTCCTTTTCTAGGGATGAAAAAAAAAATTCAGAAAAATAAAGAGGAGAAATTAAATCCCATGCATGGCTGTCTTCGTCTCAGGCTCTCGGAGGATCCTAGCATCCAGAAGGGATGGCAAGTCCCAGGAAAACAGCTCTGCTCACAGAAGTGGGGGGTCAGGAGGGTCCCAGGATACCTGCAACGCTCACCCCTCAGCGCTCACCCCTCAGCGTGGACCACCGCCCGGCCCCCAGAATAAACCCGCCCCCCCCCAAGAACAGACTCTCAGCCAGTTACAGGCAATGCCCCAAGGGGGGGAGTCACCCCCCCAAAAAAACATCCCCCCACCAACTCACCCCCCCACCCCAGCCCCTCATACCCCACCCACACCAACCTCTAACCCCAGCCCCTGCCCCCAATCCCCTGCCCCACCCCGTCACCCCACCTCAGGTCTCCCCCCCACAACCCCCAGCCCACCCCCAACCCCCTGCCCCACCGCCTCAGTCACCCCCCCAACGCCCCCCGTTGGAGCTCACACTGGGGACGCCCCAGGGCTGTAGGGGCCCCAAGGGGGTGCCCCTCCCCCAATCCCTGCCCCGACCCCCCAACTCGCCCCCCGGCCGCCGCCTCTCCCCCACACCCGGCCCCCGAGGCCGAGCGTCCCCGGCGGCCCGCTCTCCCCGCGGCGCCCCGCTGCCCTGCCCGGCTGCGGCTCAGCGCCCCGCTGCCATGCCCGCCCGGCCGGCCGCCCGCTCCCCGCCCGGCCCGGACTCGCTTCCCCTCCTCACACAGAAGCAGCCGCCGCCATTTTGAACCCGTCAGACGCTCTCTCACACACACACACACACACACACACACACACACACACACACAGGATCGGCCCGGCCGCCGCACTGCGCCTGCGCGGCCGCGACCTCCTCCCCAGCGGCTGCCCCCTCCTGCCCGTTCCAAGCAGGCTCCCCGGCCGCGCACGCGCACCAGCCTCCCCCGCCGCCACCCAGAGAGCGACGGGCATTCCCCCGCGGCGCACGCGCACGGCTCTCACGTCCGCCAGCCGAGAAGGCAACGGCAACAGCGCCGCCCCCCCGCCTTTAGCGCAGGCGCACAGCCGCGCCACGGGGCCGACTCCTGCCTTCGGCCTATCAGAGCTCATTGCGCCCGGAACCCGTGCGCATGCGCCGTGGACTTGTCTTTATTAAACGGGCAAACTTAAAGCTGCGGGGTCCGCTCGGGAACGTGCGGGGGAGAGCGGCGCGCGGAGTGCCCCGTGTGACCCCCATAGCCCGGGGTACCCCCATTTGACCCCCCACAGCCCGGGGTACCCCCATTTGACCCCCCACAGCCCGGGGTA
>ML675613.1:2095908-2111219 GCA_007922155.1 Mesoclemmys tuberculata | reverse complement strand
CCCCACAGCCCGGGGTACCCCCATTTGACCCCCCACAGCCCGGGGTACCCCCAGTGTGACCTGCACAGCCCTGGGGTACCCCAGTGTGACCCTCCCCACAGCCCTGGGGTGTCCCACGTGTGACTTCCTGCACAGCCCTGGGGGCAGAGTGATCAGCTGTACACATTTTATAGGGACAGTCCCAATATTTGGTGCTTTGTCTTACGTCGGTGTCAATTACCTTCCCACTCCGTCCCGATTTTCCACACTTGCTATCTAGTTTCCCTATCTTGTGAGTCCGCAGCGTGCCTCTGTGCCCCCCCTGCCCCCTCCAGACCTCTCAGAATCCAACATCATACCCCAAAGGCACCCATGTGGGAATAATTTTCCCATCCCACTCCTTGCACAGCCCTACGTGTAGGGCTGGAACCCAGTATGTCTCCCAGTGCCTGTTTTCTCGTCCATCAGGATCTCAGCTGTCTTGAGACAATAACAACCAGAGTTTCTAGCTGTTTCAAATAAATCTTAAAAATCTGATGTATAACTGGTGCAGAGAGGCCATGAACAGAGCACTGAGCTGGACACGGGGCCTGGGTTTTATTCCCAGTTCTGTCATTGGTCTGTGGATGTCCTTAGGCAAGTTGTTTTGTTTCTCTGGCCCCAGTTTCCCCATCTGTGAAAGGGGATTAATGATGCTGAACTCCTTTATAAAGTGCTTTGAGACCTATGATTGAAAAGTGCTATAGAAGAGCCAGGTATCATGAGGATTTATCTAAGAGAGCAGGGCAACCAGCTCTGCTTTAGTTAAGCCTAAGACTTGTAACAGATGGTTTTTCAAAATGCCTTAAAATCAACAGGCTTGCTTGGATTGTCTAGAAAATGCCAATGCCTCATAGGGCTCCAGGGTAGGCTTAGGGAGCCAAATTTGGGGTTGTTACTGAACGGGATCCCTGAGATACAGTCCTCCTAAAATACCATGTGACATCAACACATTCCAGGCCTTGTAACATTTTGTTTGCACCTAGATCAGGCAGTATCAGGGGACTGACATGGAAGGAAGAAGCAGGTGGTTGAGTCCCCAAGCAGGTTGGATTCCCTGAGGGTCATGCAAACCCCAAGGAGTCTGCTAGGGATGTGGAACCATCCCGATAGAAGGATCCCAGCACAGACTGTCCCTGCGTCTCCCACTTCTCAAGTAGGAGGTCCCGCAGTACTCAGGCTGTAGCATTTTCTACAGGGTGTCCCCAGCTACCAGCCCCCTCCCCATGCACTGATTCTTGGCCACCAGCAGCCCTTTGCACAGAGGGTGGATGCTGCTGTGAAAAGGGCAGAGCCCCCTTCTGTATGGGCGGGAGTAAATCTCCGCTGAGAGGTGGGCAGATCCTGGGGTGCTCCACAGACTTTGATGTTGGAGACTGGAAGGCGAGAGCTGCGCTCATGGCAGTGTGTGATGGTGGGTGAGGCTGGCTGCACTGTGGAGCTCTTATTGCAATGGTGGACTTGGGAGAGGGTTGTTTTTGATATGCATAAAGAGTCAGTGGAGCAGGGGTCCAGGGTCTCTCACCTTTCAAGTAGATGCTCTAACCACAAGGCTCTAGAGTCATTCTCAATCTCTCTCTCTCTGGCCCAGTGACTACTTAAGTATTTATCCGCAGTGGAACGACTTCAACAGGAGAAACCATGGGAGCCTCACAACAGAATACCCCAAAGCCCAGTGGGTAGAGTGCCCTCCAGAGAGGGTGAATTGCAAGCAGAGATAGTCATGCCACCCGGAGGTAGGTACTTACTTAGCTCCCTGAGAAGGGAGTGGCTTCGGACATATGCTTCTCATCAGCATTTCCCATTGGCTAGCCAAGGTGGCTCCCCTCTTCGTATGCTGACTTTTGTGACTCATTATCAAAGGCATTTTTTTCTCCCCATTCATCATACGGGGAGCATAGGCGCCCCACTTGGGCTTTGTGGATCACGGTACGGTTGCTGTAATTTTCTAAGTGTCACACTTCAAAGTTAGGTCGACAGAACTACAGTGCTCAGGGGTATGAAAAATCTGCACATCCCTGAGTGCCGTAGCTATGCCAATCTCACCCCCAATGTATACACAGCTACTCAACAGAAGAATGCTTCCATCCACCTTGCTGCTGTCACTCAGAGGGGTGGAATTCCTACAGTGATGGAAAAACCCCTTCTGTCGGTGTAGAAGTAGCTATACTACGGTACTACAACACCCGTAGTGTAGACATGGCTTGAGTCCCTTTGTGGATCTGGGCACACGCGCCTAACTTTCATTAATTTTATTGGAAGTTGGGACTCTAAAGGCCTTTGAAGATCTGGGTCTGAGCATCTGTAGCCTGGAACAAAAGGATGAAGAGTGTTCACACTAGCACCTACAACTATTAGTAAGTACCTTGAGTTAATTGGCAATAAAGGTACAAAAGTCCAGTGAAGACAAATCCATAGGAAAAGCAATAGGGGTGCTTCTTCCTACCTATGGATTATGGGATCTGCATCTCTGGATATTTCTGTTCTCCTTCTCCCACAGCCTGCAAGGAGAGTGAATCCCCCTCTGCTGCCTTTGTGAATGGAAAGAATGGGTGTACCCGGGGTCAGAAGGCGACGGCAACTTCCTATCCGACCACATGGGTCACAGGGAAGGATTTCCCACTTCCAAATTGCAACCCTGTTCTGAGCTCTGTCCTGCCAAACAGCCACATTGCATCAACTTGAATTCATAGCATCATCGAGTTTACAGCCAGAAGGGACCATTAGATCATTTGCATAACACAGCTCCCTAAATCTTCCTTCCAGTCAGCAGATGTAGATATATTACACCGTCTCCCCTTTCACAGGGGCTTTGCAGTAGCCTACGTGCTATATGAAAGGGATCACTTTATCTTGTAGCACCTCCTGTTAAGAGTTTTCACCTCTTTAGATGCAGTTCTCTTTATCAGTCTGTTTGGGAACAATTGGTTTCCATTATGACCAGGGGAGGACCGGGCTATCCACTATGGATGCACCAAGTTATTATTCATTATAATGAGTATGTCTGTCTAATCTTCAGACTGTGGGACTGGGAGTGAGGACTCTTGTTTATTTGTTTGGGTTTTTTTACAAACTCTCAGTGGGATATAATGGGTTAGAGCAGGAAGGGCTAGACGCTGGTCTTCTGGGTTCTATCCTGGGCTCTGGAAGGGGAGTCTAGTGGTGAGAGCAGTGGGGGCCAGATCTCCATCAGGGTCTGTGCCGTGCCTGGCTCAATGGGACCGGATCTTGGCCAGGAGGAGTCCCTAGGCACTATTGTAATTGCAAATAATAACAACCCTATAGAAGAAGGAAGCAAGTAGAGTCACGCTGTGTAGGTAGCGATGATGCCTTGTTCCTCCCCAGACTTGCTCCCTGCGGGTCTCAGAGCCAGAGCCGGCTACAGCTGAGTTTGACTGCTTTCCTACTGCCCTCCCTGCAGATAGCCAGCCCAGTGACAGGAGAAGGAAGCAAATTGTGGTCTGCCTTGAGCTTTGCTAGTGGAACCACGGCAAACTCTTCATTCTGGCTGCCCCTTGAGCCTCCAGGCGGTGGCCGTGGGGAAGGTGGTTAGGTAAAGCAAGCTTGTTTGGCTTCTAAATGGGGCATGGAGTTTGGCTCTGAGCTGGGGAGCTGCAATAAATGAAGCCCACGAGGCCAGGGTGCCTCCCTTTCTACCTTGACCATGGAAACCAGAGGAAAGTTTGTACCATGGGAAGCAGAGAATAGCTGGAATGTATTCTCTCCCTGGGCTCAGATGCTAGAGGCGAGCCGAGAGGTCAGTATCAAGGCTATATGCTGGCTCTGTGCCGCCCAGGGAGGCCCTTTGGTGATGGGGTTATTCCCGGGGGGCTAGGGGACACAGCTGTTCAACCGTCCAGATTGTACCCTGGGGAATGTCACAACCGCCCTTGTTCAGGCTTTGTCTGTCTCGCTTCCTCTGATCCCTTGGTCAGTTCCCAGGTGAAAGCCCTTGACTCCCTCCAGCAGCCAAACCTTAACACCCCCATCTACATCCTCCTTTGTTCTCCAGCCAGGGTCTTTGTATAGGGTGGGGAAATCCCTCCCCCTAACCCCTGTACCCCTGTACCGGTGACTTGCTGGTGACTGAGTTTTCCATTGTCTTTTTGGATTTTCCACTGATAGGGAGTTGCCCTTAGCCAGTCTTTTTTTTTTTTTTTAAATGACCCTGTCATGGGGCATATGTACCCCCGGCCAGCCCAGCAGTCAAAGGGTTAACACAGGCACTGGCTGCCTCAAAGCCGCTGGGCGGATAATAGGATGGGAGTGGGTGTTGTTGCTCCCAGAAGAGTGAGCAGGCCTGGAGGAGGGAACTTCTGCCCGCAAGCTGCTGAAGAGATGAGGGACAGCCCCTTAGAAAGAGACAGCTGGAAACCTGGTGGCGGCAGGCAGGAGCTCAGGGCAGAGCTGGAGTCTATGAACCGTGATCCAGCTTATTTAGCCTGAGGACCCTGAGTTGGAACCCAGTGGAGTGGGTGGGTTTGGGTTCCTCTACCAGTCTCCTGATGGGTACACTGGTGCCCCGGGATCTGAAGACCCTCTCCACTCTTAATAGACTGACAACCTGCCCGTCTGAGGTCAGCTGCCATGCCCCATCTGGCCAGAGGAGGCACTGTTTCACAGGCACTCAGACCCACTGAGGCTCAGACAGGTAGGTAACCATTCATACCTGTCTCCCATCCTGTCCTGAGAGCAGGCTCCTCCCCTCACCACTGACCAACAGCACTACACACAGGTCAGTGGCTCTTAACCTTTCCACGCTACTGTACCCCTTTCAGGAGCCTGATTTGTCTTGTGTACCCCAAGTTTCACGTTGCTTAAAACAACTTGGTTACAAAAGCAGACATAAAAATACAAAAATGTCACAAAACACTATTAGTGAAAAATTGCTCACTTTCTCTTTTTTACCATATAATGAAATAAATTAATTGAAATATAAATATTGTACTTAAATTTCAGTGAATAATATATAGAGGAATATAAACAAGTCTGTATGAAATTTTACTTTATATTGACTTTGTTAGTGCTTTTCACGTACCCTGTTGTAAAACTAGACAAATATCTTGATGAATTGATGTACCCACTGGAAAACCTCAGTGCACCCCTGGCTGAGAACCACTGACCTAGGGGAAACTGAGGCACTCAGAGGGAATCATAAAAATTACAGAAAAGTCCTACTCCATCACACACCGAAACAGTCTCGTTTATTCATAGACAGGGTGATCCTTTGTCTATTGTACTGTCTCTATCTCAGTGTTTCAGTTATCTGCCGTTGTCTCTGTTGCTTCTCCACTGATAGTCTTGGGATAGAACAAGGCTAGACAACTGAACCTTGCATTACATCACCAGCTAATGAGGGAGGCATGACAACTCCTGCTTGAATGGGCTATCTCTAAGACACATTAGCCCTGGAGGACTAACTTCTATTCCAAGTGCATAAAGCATTCATAGACTCATAGACTCATAGGTCAGAAGGGACCAATATGATTATCTAGTCTGACCTCCCGCACAAGGCAGGCCACAAAACCCTACCCATACACATTTATAACAACCCCGAACCCATGACTGAGTTATTGAAATCCTCAAAAATGAGATTTGAAGACCTCAAGCTGCAGGGAATCCACCAGCAAGCGACCCATGCCCCATGCTGCAGAGGAAGGCGAAAAACCTCCGTGGCCCCTGCCAATCCGCCCCGGAGGAAAATTCCTTCCCGACCCCAAATATGGCGATCAGCTAAACCCCGAGCACGTGGGCAAGACTCACCAGCCAGCACCCAAAAAAGATTTCTCTGCAGTAACTCAGTTCCCATCCCATCCAGCATTCCCACAGACCATTGAGCAGACTTATCTGCCGATAATCCAAAATCAATTGCTCAAATTAAACTATCCCATCATAACATCCCCTCCATATACTTATCAAGCTTAGTCTTAAAGCCAGATAAGTCATTTGCCCCCACTACTTCCCTCGGAAGGCTATTCCAGAACTTCACTCCCCTAATGGTTAGAAACCATTCTTTCAACGTAGTTCTATTATTTCTTAAATATTGCTTGTAACTACTGTTTGCAACCATCAGGAGTCTTGCTGAGTCATGAGGTCTCCGTACATACCTTACATGTTACCTTTTATGGTTAAATGCCTGGCAAAACGTGCGTTTATTTGCCGTAGAACCTCAGAGTTCCAAACACCTCGGGAATGGAGGTTATCCGTAACTCTGAAATCTTCATAACTCTGAACAAAACGTGATGGTCATTCTTTCAAAAGTTTACAACTGAATATTAACGTAATACATATTTGGAACACTGCTATGCAGAAGAAAAATGCTGCTTTCCCTTTATTTTTTTAGTAGTTTATGTTTAACACAATACTGTGCTGTATTCCCCCCCCCTGCAGCTGCCTGATTGTGTACTTCTGGTTGCAAATGAAGCGTGTGGTTGACTGGTCAGTTCCTAACTCTGGTGCTCATAACTCTGAGGTTCTCCTGTAGTGAATTTATCAGGTTTGAGACAAGAGTTGCTTGCAAAGAACAGGGGACCTTTGCCAAGGGCCCTCTGTGTCACCCTCATGGTTAACTCAGTTAACCCCCAAGGGGGTGCCTCTCCCCATTCCCTGTAACTAGTATGTACACAAGCCACCCCATGGGGCTGATCAGGAGACTTGCAGTGAGAATCAAATCCCTAGCAATGTCACACTCTCCATCTCTGTAACTCAGAGAGTTACCCACTAGGGCAGAGCTCATGGATTGGAGGAACTAGGGTCCTTCCCCATATTTTGTTCATCTGAGCTATGAGGATGATTGAAGGATTAAAAAATGTGCTTTATAGTGAGACTTGCAGAGCTCAGTCTATTTAGCTGAAGAGGGAGAAGGTTAAGGGTTGATTCGATCACAGTCTATCAGTACCTACATGGGGAAAGAGTATTTAATAACGGGCTCTTCAGTCTAACAGAAAAAGGTACAACAATCCAATGGCTGGAAGTTGAAGCTAGGCAAATTCATACTGGAAATAAGGTGTCAATTTTTAATGGTGAGAGTAATGAACCATTGTAACAATTTACCAAGGATCCTAGTAGATTCTCCAGCACTGAATTTTTAAATCAAGATGGGATGTTTGTCTAAAAGCGCTGCTCTAGGGATGACTTGGGGCAGCTCTCTGGCCTGCGTTATACAGGAGGTCAGACTAGAATATCATGGTGGTCTCTTCTGGTCCCAGAATCTTTGATCCTTGGGAGTTGAGGACACACAGCCCTTCGGAAGCCTAGGCCCTGGGCTGTGTCGTGGAGATAGTCACACACCCACCTGGCCTCTCCCCTGGGCTAGGAGTTAACTAGAATAGAGACAAGGTTTATTGTTCACTTGTAGCAGCCTGGGAGGCCTGAAGCTGGGATCAGTCTCACCTGCAGTGCTGGAATTAGGGGTCCCAGCGCCCCCTGTTCCACTAACACCATTAACCCACAGGCAAACCAATGCAGCATGTGCTTCCAAAGGAACCCCCCAGTGTGGCTCTCAGGGGAGGAGGAATTATTCTCTCCTCTTCCATCAGGAGCCGGGCACTAGGGAGTCCTGCAGGACAGCGACAGTACACCAAGGCTAGACGTACTTCCAGATGGGCTCTGGCATCTTACATGGTGGCCAGATCCCCACTGCGTGGATGCAAGCACGGATACATCCCCCTGCATTGCTGCATCCATGGGGGAGGCACTTGCCGCTCCTGTGGCACATCTGCCCCCTGGCTACACCCTCTGTGCAGAGGGGAAGATCTGCCCTGTCAGTCCCTGCCGTGTCCCCGAAGGCCCATGGAGATGCCGGAGGATGACTCTGGTTCTGGAACGGGTGCAAGGCACTGGGGCGTCCCCCGGAGGAGCATGGAAGTGGCTAGGAGAGCAGGCAGCTCCTCTTGGGTTTCCGTTTGCGCTGGCTCTTCCGCATGGCGCTCAAGGCAGCACTGGAGGCCTCCATGAAGATGTCAGTGATGTTCTCCTGTAACTTGGCTGAGCACTCAAGGTAGGTCACGGCACGCATCTCATGGGCCATGGCCACTGCCTGCAATAGAGGGAAGTGGTGTGAGACCTGCAGAGAGGATAGGGGCAGGCAGGGGGTGGAGACACTGCTATGCGGAGGGCATGGTACAGCATGGGGCCTCCAGGAACCATTCCCATTGGGCATCACCTGTCCTGGCTGCCATCCTTAGGCTTCCCGGTGCCTCTGGCAGGGCCCAGGACATGCCCTGCTTTGGCTGACTGAATCGTCGCCTTGCCACGACCTCATCCCAGCCTGGCGTCTAGGAGCTTGGCTGAGCCCTGGCCCGTTATCTCTGGGAGGGACTATTTTTCCACCCTTCCCAGGGTGGGGCTGAGAATTCAGGAGGGTGTGTGCTGACCAAGCAGGCCAGGGGGAGCTGCCTCACCTGCTGGTAGGTGATGGGCTCTAGCCGGTCCTCGTGGAGCCGCCTCAGCAGGATCTTGTCCTTCCTCAGGTCAGTCTTGCAACCCACCAGGATGATGGGGACACCCTTGCAGAAGTGATGCACCTCTGGGTACCACTGTGCGGGGAAGGGAGACGGAGACAGAGAGGAGGGGCTGAGCACTGAGACAGGAGACACCACACATCATCAGGGGCTTTGGGGGAGTGTCTGAGCCCCATGATCATCCCCATTAAATCAGAGATTGGGACATATCCCTAAGGAACACAATAGAGGCCAACAGAGGAGGGCTATAGTCACTGTAAGGAGTGGGGCAGGACAGCCGGCTGTGTGGGGAGCTTCCGGCTACTCCAGTCCCAGCCTCTCCCAGCATGGGGAGTGGGGCAGGACAGCTGGTTGTGGGGGGCGCGCCCGGCTACTCCAGTCTCACCCTCGCCCATTTCATCTATAGGTGGTTTTGTTACCCTTGTGAGAATGTTTTCGAAGCTGTTGGGATTGGTGACGTCGAAGCACATGAGAACCACTTGGGCTCCCGTGTAGGAGAGAGGACGGAGCCTGTCGTAATCTTCCTGCCCTGTGAGGAGGAGATGGAGGTCACTAAATACCCCAGCCCTTCAAGTGCACGGTCCCCCATCCCCATTTGCCCGCCTGTGAGAGAGGAGATCGAGTCCCCAGGGACAACCAACCATGGGCTCCTCTGGACACACCTGCACGTGTATTCAGCCACCCACTCAGGCACTCCCACATACACCTACATATTGACACACATAAATATGTGCGGATACATATGCATGTTCACACACTTGTGCACTCACATATGCACAGATGCATGTACATGTGTGTACACACACACACACACTCACTAGCACAGTGATTCCCAACCTTTTTGGCTTGAGGGCCACAGGTACAATTTTTCCAACCCTGAAGGGCCACCAATCTCCACCAGCAGCCCTCTTCTCCCCCCACTCACTGCAGCCACACGGATGGAGTTCAGTGAGAAGGCTGCCTCCTTGCTGATCTCCTGTCCCCCTGGCTGCAGCAAGGAAACCACACGCATCCCGTAGGCCCATGTGCTCCACCTGGGTTCCTAGGCAGTGGCTCCCTTCTTCAACCAGCAGGGGGGGAGCCGTGGCCCACTCCGAAAGAACCCACGGGCCACTCCGAAAGCACCAGCTCCTGGAGTCATTTGATTATGGGTAACTCTCAACTATCATTTAAATAAAGAGGAAGGTTCTAGCCCTCATGGAGTGGAGGAAAGTCTGAAAAGACAATGGCTCAGAAACCAGAAAGCAAAGAAAAAGAATTCCTAGTTTATTAAAGATCTCATGATTTTGAAGCTGATCTCGTGAATTTCTGTGGTCTGTGTTTGGCAGGGATGGGGGGTGACCAGTCCTGGGCTATGTCATATTAAGCATGCCAGCAGCAGCAGAACCCAGAAAGAACTTTGATCCTATGGCGCTGAGGTGGGCCTGTGGAAAAAGGGCCCTTCTGTTGTCAGGAGAACGTTTTACGAAAATGAAGGCAAAAATACATTTTATAAATCGAGGAGGTCAGATACTGTGGAGATGGGAGCCAGATAAGCATTTAGGAGATCTGGTTTTTTTAAAGCAAACTTGTAAAAAATGTGTCACTTTCTTTCAAAAGCCACCGTGGTAAGAATTGGCTTCTTTGAAAGTGTTTCTTTTTCCACCCCAAAATTGCACGCTTATACAATCCACCCTCGGATTTGCATAACAGGGTGCACCCAAACACACCACGCACATTGAATTAGAGCCAGCTACATATACAATCTTAGATCTAACGACGATTTGCATAGCAAGCCATGTCCTAGCCTTCACACACACAGGCACACAACACACCCGGCCTCTGTTCCTAGACCCAAATAAACTATCTATCAGGATGCTGGCTCCCTCTACTGTTTACACTGGGCATTGGCGGTTCATACTCCCCATTCTCTCCCTGTACATACCCGCTGTGTCCCACAGATTGATTTGCACCGCTTTGCCGCCAATCTGGAAGGAGGCAGAATACTTCTCAAACACGGTGGGGACGTAGACCTAGGATGAGAAAGGACGGGAGAATCACTATGCTGAAAGGAAAGACAGACAGCCGTCCTGGGGGGAGCTAGCATTCATTACTTCTTAGAAGTGCATCTATCAGGCTGTCTAAAGTCCTCACATGAACCTCACATGAACCATAGAACCTCCATGGTACTAACTGAGTGACTCACAATCTGTAATGTATTTATCCTCACAACATTCCTGTGACGTAAGGGAGTATTACATCAGTGTACAGATGGAAAACTGAGGCACGGAGCCGGTCAATGATTTGTGCAAGTTCACAGAGGGAGATTTTTTGGAAGGGCAGGGACTTGAATGGTGGTGTCCCAAGCATGGCCCTTAATCACTGACTGTAATGTCCATTCACTGCAAAAGTGTGATTTCCCTGCGTGATGTGCTACTACGGGCCAGGCTGTTTGTGCTGCGTGTCTCCTTGGGTTTATTAATAATTGTTGTTGTTGTTTGATTTAAACTGAGAGCTGAGCCAATCACTGATTTTTCAGTTCAGGTGCTGAACTGAAAGATCAAGAACCAAAATGTTTAAATCAAAATGAATTTTTTTTGTTGCTTTTCTCATCAACACAAAACAAAACAACAACAGAACCCCACAACACCAACTGCCCCTTCAAACTTTTCTCCAAAAAACCAACCCCCCCAAATAAAATTCATTTTGAGGCAAATGAAATGTTTCATTCCCCCACTCCAGTTCTTTATCTCATTATGGGTTGTTTGGGGGGAGGAGGAGTGTGTTTCATGGTTTTTGTAAGGGGAAATCATGCCTCACCAATCTACTAGAATTCTTTGAGGGGTCAACAAGCACGTGGACAAGGGTGATCCGGTGGATATAATGTACTTAGATTTTCAGAAAGCCTTTGACAAGGTCCCTGACCAAAGGCTCTTAAGCAAAGTAAGGGGTCATGGGATAAAAGGGAAGGCCCTGTCCTGGATCAGTAACTGGTTAAAAGATCAGAGACCAAAAGTAATAAAGAATAAATGGTCAATCTTCAGAATAGAAGATTAGAACAGAACAGAATAGCTGTTACCACTCAAGAAAGAGATCTTGGCGTCATTGTGGATAGTTCTCTGAAAACATCCACTCAATGTGCAGCAGCAACCAAAAAAGCTAACTGAATATTGGGAATCATTAGGAAAGGGATAGATAATAAGACAGAAAATATCATATTGCCTCTTTATAAATCCATGGTATGCCCACATCTTGAATACTGCATGCAGATCTGGTTGCCCCATATCAAAAAATATAGATTGGAATTGAAAAAGGTACAGAAAAGGGCAATTAAAATGATTGGGGACATGGAAAAGCCTCCATATGAGGAAAGAATACTAAGACTGGGACTTTTCAGCTTGGAAAAGAGATGATTAAGGGGGGATATTGTGCGGGAGGTCAGACTAGATGATCATATTGGTCCCTTCTGACCTATGAGTCTATTAAATCTTTTAACTCTACCGACTTAAATGAAATCTATAAAATCAGGACTGGTGTGGAGAAAGTAAATAAGTGTTATTTTCTCCTCATAACACAAAAACTAGGGGTCACCAAATGAAATTAATAGGCAGCAGGTTTAAAATGAACAAAAGGAAATATTTCTTCACACAATGCACAGTTAGCCTGTGGAACTCCTTGCCCGAGGATGTTGTGAAGGCCAAGAATATAATAGGGTTAAAAAAAGAACTAGGTAAGTTCACAGAGGATAGGTCCATCAATGGCTATTAGCCAGGATGGGCAGGGATTGCTGTTTGCCAGAGGCTGGGAATGGCTGATGGGATGGATCACTTGTTGATTATCTGTTCTGTTCATTCTCTCTGCAGCACCTGGCGTTGGCCACTCTTGGAAGACAGGATACTGGGATAGATGGACCATGGGTCTGATTCAGTATGGCCGGTCTTATGTTCTTATAGCAGACTGCCTGGGGTAGTTAAGGTCTAGATTAGACCAGCTTTCTGTTTAAAGCTTGACTCTTCGAAGGGCTATGAAATCTTCCCTGTTACTCGTGTCACTTTGAAATTTGCTGTGCCTCATGGGGGCACGGGGTGTGGTTCGTGAGCTAAATTTGGGCTCATTTCCCCAAGGAGTTACTGAGTTTGTACTTGTGTAACACTGTCGCCACTAGGAGATTATGCGGCGTGATCTATATCATACGGTCAGAGTGGCACAACTACGACTTGTGTGTGCAGCCAGTGTCTTACAGCAGATGATCATGTGGCCTGGGGAGTCTGGAAATGCCCTTGTTCATTGCTGGAGGTGACCCAGACTGGCTGAGATCTCTTTAGCCACCGCCCCACTGCAGTGTGTGAGAGGAGGCCGGCTGCCTGCCATGGGAGAGCCTGTCTGGGTGAGCTCCTGTCTGCTCCTTGGGGAGGATGTTTGCTGGCTACCTTGTCAGAGGAGGTTCCCCGGTCAGGGAGAATGTCTCCTGGCCAGGACTTACCCCAGTGGTTGCTTTGACTTCCCTTGGCCTGCCAGGCTTCCAGAGTCTGCTGATGGGGGAGTTTCCCCCCACCCCCAGAGGTTCCTGCCTCCTCCATAGGGGGATGGCTCAGAGTGCCTGGGAGCAGACAATGGGGATGGGGGAGGGGCTTGTGGCAGGGTGGGGATGCTCTATGGACCAGGAATTTGACCCTGTAAGGACAGAGATTACCTTGGGGACAGAACAGGTGGGCAAAGCAGGGCTGGGTTGGTGTCCCATGGGGGGTGCAGTGGGAGGGGGGTTCTCTCTGGGTTGGGGTCTCCCCCGTGAGAGGGGCTGGGGGGTTTCTCTAGGGCAGCGTGCCATGGGGAGAGCTGTGTGAGAGAGGGGGCTTTAGGGCAGGGTCTGATAGAGAGAACAGTGTGAGTGTGTCTGAGGCAGGGTCCCACGGGGGAGCAGTGTGAGAGGCAGGGGGGTTTCTCTGGGGCAGGGTACCTATGGGGGGAGGAGAGAGAGAGAGCGTGCCTCTCCACAGGTAATGCCTACTGCGGGGAGGGCTCTTACCTTGGGGAAATCCCCCTTGGCGAAGACCATGAGCAGGGAGGTCTTTCCGCAGCCCCCGTCCCCTACGATCACGGCTTTGATCTCGGTGGCCCCCGACTCCATGGCCCCTGCCATCCGGCTCTGTTCCCTGTCTCTTCGGTGCATCTCCAGTACCCCGTGGCCACCAGCCCAGCTGGGGGCTCTTCCCGTCTCCGTTACTCAGCTGCCCTGATCTGCCCCCTGCCAGAAGGCAGCATACCAGAGCCCGAGGCCTGGATGGGGCAGGATCCCTCCCTTTCAGATCACGCCTGAGGCTGCCCCTGCGTACAGTGAGTCAGTGACCTCAGTTCTCCAGGCCTCCTCCTCACGCATCCATTCCACACGGAGTTACTCTTGGCTCTGAGACTGCAGGTGACACTGGCTTCCTTCCCACACTCAGCTCTGGCAGGAGGGCGCGGCTGGGAGCCAGAAAGGTCCACACCCCGCCTGGCCCCATGGCCTCTTACGCACTGGAGCGAGTGGGGGCAGGTGTGGCCAGGAATGTGACTAAGACTGGCAGAGGTGAGAGAGAGTGATACAGAAAGTAAATAGTGACACACACTTGCTCGCACACTCGCTCAGCAGGTCTGGATTTAGGCTTGGCAGAATTCGATCTTTTTTTTGGTGCGTCATTTCAACGGATAATGTTGACATTTATATTTTAGCGTTTTTTCTCAATTTGTAGGGATTTAAATTTTCGCAGTTGCAGGAAATCACGGCTCTGTGTGTGTCAGACAGTGAGGGAAGTGGTCAGACAATCCTTATTTAATAACAGTAGATGTTGAGATTCAAAAACACAGGGCCCAAGCATAATTTCTGGGGTCCAGTCCAAACTTGTAACACAGGCCCCGACCCACACACATACCACAATCCCTCATCCCATACATACAATCTCATGAGCATTTACTGATATTCACCAATAAAAATAAAATCCTTTCAAGCCTATCTACGCTGCAGGTGTGATTCCCAGTCCAGGATGACCCGGTTAACCTGTGGAACTCATTGCCAGAGGATGTTGTGAAGGCCAAAAGTTAAAAAAGAATTCAAAAAAGAATTAGATAAGTTCATAGAGGTCCAGCAACAGCCATTAACCAAGATAGTTAGGGACACAACCCCATGCTGGGTGTCCCTAAACCTCTGACTGCCAGAAGCTGGGACTGGATGACAGGGGATGAATCACTCAGTAGCTGCCCTGTTCTGTTCATTCCCTCTGAAGCACCTGACATTGGCCACTGTCAGAAGACAGGATACTGGGCTAGATGCAGCTGCTGGCTGTGCCGCAACATCTGCACTGCTATATTTGCTACATGAGCTCAAGCAGGACTAGTGCGAGTCTATCTACTCAGTCTGGGTTCTACACCTCCCACCTGCAGGGTAGATGTACCCTTACATATGCTCAAAGTCCACACATGCATACACAATGCCATCCACCCCCAAAGTTACACAATCACAGGTCAGGCGCCAAAGAATCAGAAGAGCCACTTTGAAATCTGGAGAATGGCCTCACAAAACGAGAGGGTCTTTTTTTTAAAGATTAAATTATGTCTTTCAGCTTTTGATTTTTGAATGTCTCCTGCCTCTCCCCACACAGCACGCATGTGTGTGTGACAAACATAGCATGCCAAGTAAGAGGATCCTGGCCCAGCTGCAGGAGCTCTCAGTGCAAAGCTTTCAGTTTTTCCCCAAGTCCCAAAAGTCTAATAGATTGATTCTGTGTTGTCCCCGCAGCCATACACCTGCCCTTCTGTCAGACTCCACATCCACTTCTCCTGCAGCTCGCAGACCTGGGTTCTTCACCAGCTTCTCTT
>ML675613.1:2074976-2095898 GCA_007922155.1 Mesoclemmys tuberculata | reverse complement strand
CACTTCTCCTGCAGCTCGCAGACCTGGGTTCTTCACCAGCTTCTCTTGGACCTGATGTTACGAGGATGCAGAGCGGTGTGGGCCAGATCCTCAGCTGGTGTGAACTGGCCATAGTTCCACTGGAATCAATGAGACCAGATCCCCACTGGTGTGGATTGGCTGGATGGGACTGGCAGTAACTGAAGGCTGTGAGGACCAGGGAAGGAGAAGAAATCCTGAGGAACTGGTGCGGGGGAAGGGGGAGTGTAACAACTCGTGAAGCTGTAAGCCCTGTGCCCTGAAGTTTTACACTAGGGAGCTCACTACTGTTGGTGAGAGTGGGGAGGAGCCTTCCGTAACTGCTTCCCAACTCCAGATGGACAGAACCTCTGTCCCCCAGGGGAGGAGCTTTCTGCTGCCATTTCTTGGTGAACAGGGGAAGTGACTGAATGAGCCAGATCTCATTTGCATTTTTGTTATGTGACAGTTTGGGTCATTTGGGTAAAAATTTAGTAAAGTTTTGACTCGAGTGGTAACGAGACATTATTATCCTTGTTGGGTGAACAAAGGGAAAGAGAACTGCATAAAGTGTAGCCTGGGCAAGAGGTCATCCTAACCAAAAGCTCAGGTTGGTAAGGTTGTTGTACTGGTGCCAGGATACAAGCTCTATAGAGAGGTACTTGATGTTTAGTGGGAGTCTAAGGTGGCAAAGGCTGTATTTAGAGTCTTTTATGCAACTGATCTTCCTCCCTAGAAGGATTTGAGAAGAAGTGTTTCTGTCAAAGCTTTGTGACCAGGGATGGGTCACAGGTGGCTATTGGCAGAAGTTGCAGAGTGGATTGGAGAGATAATGGCGAGCATCGATAAAGCGAACTCACCAGAGACAGGTTAAGTGTTGGAACCTCAGGACTGGACCATGTAGCTCGTTTCTTAGAGGTTGGAGACAGATCTGTCTGACCTCTAGATTATGCCAACTATGGACAGCAAATTGTGAGGGGGTGCTGGGTGGGGAAGGGGGAAATGAGTGCTAAGGGTGAAGAGCTGAGCTAAAGGATTTTGATCAAAGACATCATGGAGTGGGTGCCTTACTTAGTGGTCATATATATATATAAATCAACTTATATATTATATATAATATAATATATGTAAGTTGATTTATTGTTGCTGTTCTTTCCAGAGTTGATTTTGTGTCCCTTCCCCCTGGTACAGTTCTCTTTGTTTCATACATGCTCATTGCATGTGGGTGGGGTAAGGATATCTGTTAAGGTCACCTGTGGAAGGTATTAGTTTTTTCTCCAGGTTTCTGGGTGGGGCCTCAGAGTGTTGTTAATTTTAAGAGGAACCCTAGATATTTGAACCGGCCCTTTTGGCTGCCCACTAGGCCTGGCAAAAGGCTTGGTCAGAGCTCAGGATCAGCTTCTTGGTTGGATGGTGGAGTTGTGTCCCACAGGGAAAGGGTGGGATCTGGATAGATTGGGCTATGCACCAACTAAACAACCAACAAGGAGTGAGAACTTGAAGTGTAACCCATGCTTACTCAGGGCCGGGTGCTGCCTCCCTCTGTCGCAGCTTTGTGGCCAGGGATGGGTCAACTGTGGTAGTGGATAGTGGTTAATTAGCTTGTTCCCGCTGCTTTGCTCACGTAGCTGCTCCTTTAGCTTCCGTAGCAAATGCTTTTCGATCCAGAGATTGTGGGCGTGAGCCTCACACTTGGCTAGAGGCTCGTCACACCCACGTTGGTCCCATTATCCCTTTGGCTTCCTTGCAGTCAGCAGGGAACAGCAGGAGCATCCAAAGTCCAGAGTACAGGGAGGATCCCTGTGTCAGAGCCTTCAGCTGGGTGTATCAGTACTGGCACTGGTTACTATTCTTCACAAGCCCTGCCTCCAAGAGGGCAGGTCCCACAGAGTCTCCCTTTGGTGCTGGGTGCTATCCATCCCCCAGATACCCCACGGGATAAAAGCAGACCTTTCTGGGCTAGTCCTATCCTGACTACATCCTGCCCCAAGGCAAGCCTGCCACAATCCCATCCCCAGCGCAGCTCCGCAACCCCTTCCCCCTCCTTCCACGGCCACTTATCGTATCTAGCGAGATAACACATATAGATAAGGTTGATGCCATCACTTTCTTAACTTCCGCTGCAGAAGTGGGAACTCTTCAGCTTTGTTTACTGGACGCAGAAATGTTTAACAAGAGATATCCCCGTGTGCTGGGTAATAATGCAAGTTGTTAGACCCACGTAAAACCTGGCAGGTTAAGTTATTAAACTGGCCAGGCTCGTCAAATACCGGCCAGGTGGTAACCCTACCCCTGCCCCCCACAATCCTGGCTGGGCTGGTGGCAGGGCCCCGTCCAGCATGCAGCAGAGCCCCTGTGGGTCCTGGCTTATTTCTCTGGATAGCTGCCGTGGAGTCTTTCCCAGGATTGCACTGGCAGTAAGTGCCTTTCTCCCGCCCCAGCACTCTGTGCCCCTTGCACCTGACGTGCAGGTGAGGCAGGTGAGGCTATTCTTGTTAGAGGGAGCAATTAGTGGGTTTAATGAGGTGGAAATACGATGCTCTGACCTGAGACGGTGATTCCAGGAATTTGATCGGTACTGCTTGTCAGCTGAGCTATCTCAGCCCTGGGTTTCCCATCTCACCTCAGTCTTGACCCCCAGTCACCCTCTATTTCAGTCCTGGCCTCCCCATCTTACCTCAGTTCTGACCCCCAGACCTGCTATCCAAGCCCTGGACTCCCCCCACACAGCTCTGCTGGTGCCCCTCAGTCCTGACCCACAGCCCCCTACTATCCCAATCCTCTAGGCTCTGTATTTCTTTTCTCTTCCGTTAAGACCTAGTCTACATTAGAAAGGATTTGCTGGTATATCACTACACTGGCCACCCTTGTAGTGGAGACCCAACTTATGCGGGCAAACCAGTGTTTTTGATTGTATAGTTCTTACCAACTCCCTGAATGAAATAAATTATACTGGCAAAAGCTTTTTTTTTTTTTGGCCACTATCATGGCATCTGTACCAGGAGGGTTTGCCCATGTAACTGTATCGGCAAACCCTTTGTACCATAGACTAGGCCGCAGAGGAAGGGAGAAAAACACCAAGCCTAGGATTTTGTACATTAGGGCTTTTGCGGGTATAGAAATCACATCCCCGTACCAGCAAAAGTGTCTTGTTTTTAAAATATCCCTCCAAAGATCCATAAGCCAAACCAAGAAAAAGCTGTTTTCACAAGTAAGAGTGTCCATATGGGGAGTTATACGGGTGTAGTAATGGCAGAAGGTGTCCTCTGTAGACAATCTGATAGGTGCTGGCTGCTGCTGGAGAAAACAGCTCAATCTGGACAGACAGATGCTCTGTGCCAGGTGGTTCCTGAATATGTGCTGCCACCTTATGGTCATTTCTCTTCATGCAGTTTCCCGTCTCTGCAGTGGTAAAACCAGCGCAGCGCTCCACGCTCCCAACGGGCTAGCAAATGGAGGGGCTGGTGCTTGAAACTGTCACCTGGCTGCTGTGGATTTAATTCTTCCCTCCCGACTCCGATGTGTGTGTCTGTTCTCTGCAGGGAGTAGGAGTGAATCACAAAGGGGCCCTGAAAGTTTCCTGGCACAAACTCTTGGGAACAGGGAGCCGCCGTGTCCCCCTATTTCTGTGTTTTGATGGGGGAGGGAGACTTTAAAATACCAGCTCACAGAACCCCATTGATTAACCCTCAGTAGTAGGAGTTACTCGGACCAGCAAACAGTGTAGTGTTTGTCATCTGGAAACAGGACACAACCGCCCATGCCAGCCAAGCAAAGAAACATGGGTTCAAAGTACTGATAAGCATACGCTTGGTGGCTTGGTATGTGGGTGTGTGAAGGGGTGCCTACCCCATACAAGGCCTTAAGAGAGAGAAAGGGCCAATTAACACTGACTGGAGGAGAGTCAGGCCTGATAAGCTTTCCAGAGGATGATGAAGGCCAGCCGGGCAAAGCAAAGGCTGAACTGCTATAAAACCCAGAATAGAGGGTAGGAAGCGGGCTGCAGCGTTACGGCCTGGAGTCCTGCTCTGGCCTTAGAGAGGGAAAGGAGGAAACAGCAGGAGGGAAGAGAATTGAAGCCCTTTGATCCTGGCCTTGAGGGAAGGGTGCACACAGAAGAGGGTAGAGAGGGTACCTCACACTGTGATGTAGGAAGCAGCCCTGGGAAAGAGCATCAAGGTTTTCAGATTTTGGCCACTAACTGCAGGGCACCTGGGCTGGAACTGGGAGTAGTGGGTGGGTCCAGGTTCCCTACCTACCTGGGACACTGGCACAGACTGGGTAGTGGAGCAGAAGACTGCCTGGGACAGTTTGTCCAGTAGGATTTTGGTACCTGAGAAGGTAAGGACTACAGTGAGTTGTCTGAAGGGCTAAGCCACGGAGAGGGAGCACCTGGCATGGTGAAGTGGGAGAAACCTGACTCCATAGAGAGTGAGCATGGGGTGAGAAACCGAAGGAGGACTTGCAAGGCTGATCGTGAGCTAATCCCCAGATGAGTGGCAAGGAGGCGCCTTGGTGGTGATTAGCAAAGCCCGTGAAAGGACTGTGGGGACGAGTCACAGGCTGGATGGCTCTTTAAGGAGGAGATGGGTCCAGACCAACCTGGGAGACACTTTGCTTGCCTTCCCAGGCAGGTCACGTGACTAAATCAGGTGTGGCAATACAACCAGGTCCCTGCTGGGTCCCATCAGAGAAACGTCTTTTCCACACTGGGCAGTGTGAGGCATAAAAATCACAACGTGAGGGCATCTCATGAATACTGGGCAATTTTGTCACATCAGGAGCATCAGAGTTCTGTTTCCTTTCTCTGACTGCTTTTGCTCTCCTGGCTGGAAAAGGAAATGACTTACCTAAGGTTGTCTCACAGGACTGATATAATAGAAAGCTGTTCTTATCTGTGAAAGCTTCTAGTGTCTTTAGGGTATAATCAACTGTGTTAAATAACATGAGAATTAGCACCTTCTTCATTGTTTAATTTTTCTCTCTCTTTCCAAATAACACGTTTCTCTGATACATGGTCTTAACTTTGGGTTAGGTGCACTTAAAATGGACAGTGACAAAACTGTATCGGTACAGCTGTGCCACTATAAAAGCAGGGAGCGAGCTTTCCCACCGACATAATAAAATCATCTAGACGAGCGGTGGTAGCTAAGTTGGTGGAAGAGCATCTCCTACCAACATAGCGCTATCCATACTAGTGTTTATGCCGGCAAAATTTATGTCACTCAGGGGTGTGCTTTTTTCACACTCCTGAGTGACAAAATGTTTTGCCAGTATAAGTGCTAATATAGACAAGCCCTTTGTTTGTCTTTAAAACTCCCATCACTATGGTATATATATTACACACAGGGTATATATATATATACATACAGAGTATATATATTACACACCCCACGTCTATTGCCTATGAATATATATTTTAAGTTAATGTGACAATATGTGACATCTGCTTCTTACTACAAACCCATCCAGTAGAAATAGAGGTTGAAAAAAAAATGCATTTTGACTGGATGGGCATGAAAGAAAATAATGTTTTAATCTTAATGCTGAATGGTGACTTTTTGTATTCAGCCAAAATGTAATGATCCAAGAGAAAGGAAGTCATTCCAAAGAAACGAATGCATGCCAATATCCATATAGTTAAATAACATATACATTGCCTGACTGAGTATTACATATGATTTTAGACAATTAAAATAATTGTGATAAACCTGGTGTGACAAATGTTGCAACTACAGGCAATATCTTTGGGGACCATCTTATATTAAACTTATGAATGTTTTATGTATTATTGTGGACTAGGGATTGTACTTTGCCCCATGGGAGAAGGTTACCACAGCTCCTCCAGGAACTAAAAGCAGATCCATATCCAGAGGCGAGGGGTGTTAGCAGCGGGCGTGCTCAAAGACATTTTGTTTTACTTTTGGGGAATGACAATACAGCTTTAAAGGATGTGAATCAGATTCTCTCTCTCTGCTGGCTCCAAACAAGGGATGGCGATAGCCGGATTGCAAATGGAGTAGCTGGCAGGGAGAAGAGGGTGGGCTGTATCCCACCTCCTGTATCAGAGAGCAAAAACTGTAAAGATCAACGAGAGTCCTGTAGCACCTTAAAGACTAACAAATTTCTGCAGGGATAAGCTTTCTTGGGCTGCAACCCACTTCATCAGATGCATGAAGTGGAAACCACAGATAGGGGGTAAATACATACATCCAAGGGTGAGAAACATAACAATGGGGAGGGCAAGTGCTAACAAAGTCAGTTCAGTTAGGGTAGATGAGGCCTATTCACAACCGTGGATTAGAAGGTGAGAATTTGTGAACAGTGACAATTACTTCTTGTAATGAGAGAACCATCCCAAGTCCCTGTTCAGACCTAGTCTGATTGTGTCACATTTGCATGAGTTCCAGCTCCGCAGTTTCTCGCTGAAGTCTGTTTTTGAAGTTTTTTTGTTGAAGAAAGGCAACTTTCAAGTCAGCTACAGAGTGTCCTGGGAGATTGAAGTGCTCTGACTGGTTTATGGATGTTACTGTAAAGATCATTATCTTCCCAATAGATGCAAACAAATACCTGAGGGCATTGAGGGAAGGAGGGGGTGAGACAGCTTTCTGCTCCATGGGAGTGAGGAGTCCTGTGTTAAATGCTGAATCCTAAAGCCCAGGGGAGGGAGAACTGCTGTTTGCCCACTCTTGAGGCAGTACAAAACATGGTGATGCAGGGGTCTCTGGCCAAAACTGGTGACACCGAGGCAGCTATAGAGCACTGCCAAACTCATGACACCCACCCAGGAGTGAGAAATGTCCAAATTAAGTGTGCAACAGCTGCTCGGAAGATGGGAGAGGTAACTACAGAAGAAAGAAAGTGCGGCTTCTGCACCTAGTCTGATTGCTTGGTGGTCTGTGGAAATGCAAACGACCCTGAGTGGGATGGGGGAGGAGCCGTTGCTTGTGACTCTATGGGAATCCGTTTGTAGAACGTATGAATTTGCTGATGTTATGGAGTTATTAGGGAGTGTTCCTATGAAAACCGGCCCTACCCCGAATGCCTGTCTGTATGTGTATCCAGCACGCGCTAGCAGGGTTGTATCACATCCTTCTAGAACAGATAAAATGGGAAGGCACTTAACTTCGAGGGACTGTGCTTTGGTCAACGGTAGCTATGCGTAGGAGCAACAGCATCTATTGAATACCAGTGTTATCTTACCCCTTGAGAGGAGGGAGGGGAAGCTAAGGGCAGTGGATATTGACCAGGAGCAGAATAAAGGAGGACAAGGGACCAGGAGAAGTTTAAACAAGGGAACACCCAGAGTCTGCCTGCCTCCTTTTATCGACACCGATGGCCCTCAAGGGAAGGGTGAACTCGTGGGGAACATGGGATCAAGTTTCTTGTTTTGTTGTGATCTGTATTTTGTAATTAAGCAAAAGAACAATAGTTGGTGACGCAGGGCAAAGTGTGTTCAATGCTTCACCACTTCTGCATGTCTCCGAAGAGAGGTAACCTGTGAGCCAGGCGATTCACACCTTTGGGGTGAAGTTCAGGGAGATGGTAGGTTGGGGGAGTCTGGAGAGTCAATCCAGAGCCTGGAGGATCTCGGCAGCCGGACAATGGGTTCCGGCTCTCAGGAGGAAGTGTCAGGGCAGCGGTCTGCACCCGAAGGGATGCTTAAACCACCCGAGTTTCCAGGGGCCCAGACTTTTGGATCACCCAGAACAGTCTGGTGGGGAGCCAGCAGGGAAGCTGTAGCCTAAACCTCTAGGGAGAAGGGGTGGGACGGGGGTCCCTGCCAGAGAGGGGTGACAGCTAGTGACCTGAGTGAGCGGGCATTCCTTGAGCACACCACAGAGAAGGTGAGGAGTGCAGTTACCCTGAAACTATGACAGAAGTGTCTGTGGGGCAGGGTCTAAGTCCCGTGGGGAAGCAGAGAGAGGGGAGGGGGGTCTTTCCCCAGGCAGTGCTGGTTTCAGGGGGGTTCTTGACCTGGGGAAATCCCACTTCATGAAGACAATGAGCCGAAAGCCCCCATTGTCCATGATCAGAGGCTGATCCAGCAAGCCTCATGAGCCATGCAGCGGAGCCTCTGAGGCATTCTGGCTTATTTCTCTGTGTGGCTGCTGCGTCTCCCCCAGGCCTGCGCCCGCAGTAGAGCACCCCTCCCTCCCAGCCCTCTGTGCCTCTTGTACCTGACGGGCAGGTGAGCCAGGTGGGGCTGTTCTCGTCGGAAGGAGCGATTAACAGGTTTAATGAGGGGGAAAAGTGACGCTCTGACCTTGGGCAGGAGGCTGGCTGGGAAACCATCGATGGAGTTCCAGGGACTTGGGCTTCGCGGCAAATGAACAGAGCTATTCCAGCTCTGGCTCTCCCCTCTCTCCGCTCCAGCAGTGAGCCTCAGTCCCAGTCTACAGCCTCCCCATGGTACCCCAGCCCTGGACTCCCTCCCCCCATAATGCCCTGCTAAAGCCCGGGCTATTCCAATCCCCATGGCAATGACTACAGCCTGAAGTAATAGCTTGGAGAGGTGTGAACGACGCCAGTCATCTCTGGGGGCGGTCTCATTCCCCCTCCCCTCATCTTGGCACTGAATGCCTATGCCATGCCCTAAGCATGCCTGGTCCCAGTGCCTGGCACAGACCTGGTCTGTCATGCCCTCGTGCGGCTCAGCCGAGAATTGATTTATCGTCTCTGGGAGTCTTCCACTGGCCTCTGTGCAGCATCATTTGCTGTGTAGCCTCCAAAGCGTCCCATATCCGCCTAACTCCACACTGCCGGCCAGGCTGCAGATCCCCAGAGGAGGCTAGCACTGGGTGAGAGGGGGTGTTTGTGCGGGGTTGAACTTCCTCAGAATTGCATACCCCGTTCATGCTTCCCAGTGGAATTCTGGTATGGCCCCAGACCCCAAGCTGGCTGAGAGGTCTAATTTGCACAGCATGTGCATCTCCTGAGTGGAGGATGTGAATTTATAATCCTTGGATTCTAGGCCTGGCGCCTGCTTCCCTAAGCCACCAAGAGAGCAGTCTACTCATGGTGTGTCATGCATAAAGGAGCTCCTGAGGAAACAATAACTCGCAGAGGTGTGAACTGTCTGTAAGCAGAACCAGGAAAGCCTTTTGTGAATTCTGAAATACAGGGCTTGTCTACACTTGAAATGCTGCAGTGGGTCAGTGAAGACACTTTCTACATTGACGGGAGGGGTTCTTCCATCAGCATAGGAAACCTACCTCCCCAAAAGCTGGTAGGTAGGTCAACAGAAGAATTCTTCCATCAACTTAGTACTGCCCATGTTAGGATTTAGGGCTAGTCTGCACTTAAAACTTGCAGTGACACAGCTATATTGGTACAGCTGTGCCGCTGTAAGACCATTCAAGTAGCTGCGTTATGCGGATGGCAGAGAGCTCTCCCACTGACATCATAAAACCACCTAAATCTGCTGCTGACATAGCGCTGTACGCACAAGTGCTTATGCGTGCAAAATGTATGTCACTCAGGGGTGTGGTTTTTTTAACACCCCTGAGTGACAAAAGCTTTGCCAGCAAAAGTGCTAGTGTAAACGAGGCCTTAGGTTGGCTTAACTATGTAACTCAGGGGTGTGAATTTTTCACGCCTGGAGCGATGTAGGTGGGTTGATCTAATTTTCTTTTGTAGACCAGCCCATTGCCTTTCTAAACTGGATCTTGGTACCAGTGACCAGTTGAGTTCTGGGGTAGTCAAGTTATAGAGGGATCAAAGTGAGGATCAAAATGTTTCATTTCAAATTTTCATTTTGATTTTTATGTTATAATATAAAAGAAAATAAGAAAATATCATAAGTAAATTGTAGTTAGTGTCTCTATTAGGTGAAATCGCATTAGTTGTTGCATGGGTATAATTGCTAACATGTAAAACAGCCAAAAATATTTGAGAACTTAAAAATTGGATGGTAAAAGACTGCATAGCCCAGTGATGATTGAACCTGGTGATATCCTAAAGACAAAAAGCTCTCAAGCATGCTGATAGCTGTTTCTATCACTTCACACTGATTGACTCAGCAGACATTCTAGGTTTCAGAGTGACGCACAGACAGACACAGTCCTGGAATCTTATATTATATAATTATTTTATTCTTGATGTTTAAATGGAAATGCTAAAGTCAAAATGATCCATTTTGATCTCCTTGAAACTGAATGTTTTGATCAGATTAAAATGTAATGTTTTGGAACACTTCATTTGGTGCAAAAATTGTGAGATTTCAAATCAGGACAAAACCAAATGTCAAATGCTCAGAATTTCCCACAAGATGGAAATTTTGTGGGGTGTTGTGGTTTTTTTTTTGTTTTTTTTTTTTTTGCAGAAGAAGCTCTAGTGATTTCCCTACTCAGCATAGCAAAAAGAAAAAAAGTGAAGCTTTTTGGAGGGGGATGGCTGGATATAAGAAACCCCTTGACCAATGACTCTAGTATCCCAGAAAGTATAAGCCTGGGCTCTGATGTAGCATACCAATACCTATCCCTATCCATGTGGATTTTACAGTGCTTTGAAAATTAAAAGGCGATCTCTTTTTTGGAAGGAGGGTCGGAGGCTATGTTCTTAGGAATCTTTTCACTAAACAAGTCCACGTGTGCTCCACAAAGTCTAACCCAACCCCTAAACTGGCCCATCAAGTTTCAAGGTGCTCTGACTCCTCCGGAGTATTTTCGAATGCCTTGAGTTTTTGCCTTTCCACAGGAACGTTACTGCAGGATGTGCCTGTGTGTGTGCTTGATTTGGTAGCTTAGCCCGGCGTGCGTGCTGCTTTCCAGATCCAGATTGAAGGTCTAAAGACTTTTGAATGATTAGGTTTGGAAGCTGGATCTTGGTGCTGGACATTAGATGAATTCTGGGCAGTGATCCAAGTTTTAGGTGGCTAGTGCCACTGGTTTATTCTCTGGCTGGGGGTAAAACATGATAGGCCCCAGTACATTTTTAAATATGGCCGTTCTGGGGGACTCTATCTTGGGAACCCATTGTCCAAATGACCCCAAATTTGCTCAGCTTACTCCACAATTGTCATGGCAATATTCAAGAGAATCTGATTATGTCTGTAGATTTATAGAACTGTCACAGCCCTCGTTGAGCTGCCCGTTGGACATTCACTGTGCTGATGGCTTTGGGGCTCACCACACTAGACCCATGTGCCTTGAGCTTCTCTAAGTCTGCATAGGCTCGAGCACCGTCTCTCCCCGTGGCCTCTCTGGTACACTTTCTGGGCACAGACTCTGTCTTTTATCCCTTCATAGAAATAAGACCCTGCAGCTCAGATGCCATACACCCCAGGACTAATACCCTACAATCCCCCAGGACCAGTGCTGATCCCTCCAATCTTGTGGGCACTCTGAATTTACAGATCACCTCTTCAGTGACATCTGAAAGAGGAAGCAAGTAGACTCATGGGCTTTGCAAAGGGGTTCCAAACTCAATCACTCTTGACATTAGGCATCACAAGAAATGTACTGATCTATACACAACAATAAAACACCTGTTACCATCTCCCTGCCTCGGTTTCCTCACCACTCTGAAATGTTCTTCAGGATTTGGGACAGTGTCCTTTCAAGATTCCACGTCCCCATCATGGACCTCTTGCCTCCTGCCTTCCCCTCTGGAACATAGAGTCAGCCTTCTCTCTCTCTCAGCCCACTTCCTCTGACTTGGGCTGGACCTGCTGTCAAAAAAGGTCCCTCCTCTCTTCAAAAGTCTGTGCCTTTGTTTCCCTTTGTGACCCCCTGCTGTGACACTTCTGTCCCTTTGCTTTCCTTTTGGGGGATTTTCCACTCTTCTGCCTGTTACACTTGGTTGAATTGGTTTTCCAGCACACACACCCTCCTTAGCATGCCTATTGTTTGGCCAGAGCGTCAAAGGAGTGAAGTTCTGGAACAGCCCTCTAAGGGGAGCAGGGGGTGGGGTGGCAGTGGTGAACCTAGCTGGGTTTCAAAACTGAGCTTGATAAATGTATGGAGGGGATGGTATGATGGGACAGCATAATTTGACAATTAATTGATCTTTGACTACTAGTGGTAAATATGCCCAATGGCCGGAGATGGGACATTTGATGGGGTGGGTTCTTCTTTCAGAGAATTCTTTCTGAGTGTCTGACTGGTGAGTCTTGCCAACATGCTCAGGGTTTAGCTGATCACCATATTTGGGGTTGGGAAGGAATTTTCCCCCAGGGCAGATTGGCAGAGGCCCTGGTTTTGTTTTTTTTTTGCCTTCCTCTGTAGCAGGGGGCACTTGCTGGTGGATTCTCTGTACCTTGAAGTCTTTAAACCATGATTTGAGGACTTCAGTAACTCAGTCATAGGTTAGAGGTCTAATACAGAAGTGGGTAGGTGAGGTTCTGTGGCCTGCGTTGTGCAGGAGGTCAGACTAGATGATCATATTGGTCCCTCTGACCTTAAAATCTATGAGTTGTTGAGGTTAACAACTTCTTTTCTTTGTTCTGTAGCTTCTTCCAGACAGAGTAAGTGATACAGGTCAAGATCTTATTAGGCCAAGGCTGATATGATTAAGGCATTCAATAATGTAGCAATTTCATAAACTTAACCAGAATTCATAATCTGTATATAGACAGATTCCCCAAATCATCACACGAGCACTTTGAAAAATCATCTCTTACACAGAAAGCTGTGCTCAGCCTTAATGGGAAAGTTGCTAAGCTCCTCCGTAACAACATAGCGGGGATGGGAAGGTAAGTGCAAGAAAAGAAATGGCCGCACAGTGGCAGCAAAGCCTTAGGAATGGCTGCTTGATAGAAACACAGAGCTTTGAAACACTGGTTCAGAGCACTTGTCCTGATTAGAGCCAGTTGGAATTTTTGGTTTGAAACAGTTTTCTATTGGAAAATACCATCCTGAGGCAACTGAAAGATTTTTGCAAAATTGTGTCAATTTTAATGAAAATTCCTGTGCAAACAAATTTTCCCCCCCAAAGAAACATTTTTCCTTTTGGAAAAAAAAGTCAAAATTTTGCTTTAGAATGAAGATTTCATTTATAAATGTATTTTGTTTTTTATTTTTACAATACAGCATGACGTCAGTAGCAGTAGCGTTCTGTGACATGTCAAGATCAGGTCAAGTTGTGTCCTAATAGAATAGTCAATTTATATATATATATATTTAAAACACGGCAGCTTCTCCTTAGTACAAATGAAAACACCTAATCTTACTTTCTAGGATAAAAACATCTCCTGTTTGTGTCGTAATGGACCAGACGATACTTGGACGAAGTTTTTAAAACAGAAATTTCCCAGGATGTCTTTTTCTGAGGACATTTTGAAATGTCCACATTTCCAGAGAAATGGAAATGCCAAGTTCCAACCAGCACTAGTCAGAGTTTGGGAGAAAAAGAGAAAATCGAAGCCCAGGGGCTGAGAATAACATTCATGGGCACTGACAGAACTGTGTGTGGGGGGAAGCCAGGGCTGAGAGAACTGGGGGGGTCCGTGGGTTGGCATTAAGGGGCATCAGCAGAATGGGAGGTGGGCAAGACTGAAATTGCAGGGAGGCAGTGCTGGGATAGGAGGGGGCTGTAGGTCATAATTGAGGGGCACTGCAAGTAGGTGATCTAAGAGGCCTTTTTCATATTGAATTGATCTGATCCTGGGATGTAGGGAAATCTCCATCCCCAGGACAGGGTCTCCCAGTAGCGACTTAAGTGTCCGTCTCCATTGGGTCAGCCCTGGGCTGTCTCTCCATCCTTTCCGTGATCAGCCTGATCTACGAAGGCCCTCTAGAGTGCAACCTTGAGGGAACCCCCGAATCGCTGCTTCCTGGCGATCCTGACAAGGAAGTCAATAACTGAGTTGACGCTGCTGTTTGCAGAGGCCAGCAGGTGACATGTCTCAGCGTGGAGAAAAGAATCATTAAAATACTGGCGGAAGCTCCAGAGCCTGAGGGGAACAGCAAAAATGAGGAAGAAGAGGACCGTGAACAGGATAACGGGGCGGAGCTTTCCTGGTTGATGTCTCTGCGTGACAATGGACCTTGGTGAACAGAGTCAGACTGGACAGAGCCCTGGTGGAAGTGAAAATCAGGAAATTCAGACTGCATATGAGCAGGGCTGTCATCCTACAGTCTGTCGTTAGCCCAACATGGCTCGATAGCACCATGCCCCTCGATGGCTCATTGAACCTGTCTGAACCCAGCTCTCTGGACCTGAAAGCAGGAACTGTGACTGGCTGTGCTAAAGACCTGGCAGATGGCAATGCCAATCCAGCTCCATGCCAATAGCAGACTTACAAACCTCCATGTGCTGCAGCCCGTGACTCGGGCCTGAGTACCATGGAGTGAGCGTGCGTTACCTCACCCAGCAGAACAGTCGACAGCTTCATTGTTTCTCCATTCTCCAGTTGGCCCGTTTCTGTGAGGTTTTGGCTTCAGCACATGGAAATTGACAGGGTTTCCTGCTGCAAACCCAGGCGGGAGAAGGAGGGAGTGGAAAGTGCACTGAGACTGGGTGGGACTGCAAGGAAAGAATGGCCTGATGTCAGAGTCTGTTGGGGCGTGTATTGGCTCCCTCAGAGCAGTGGTTTTCAAACAGTGGCATACTGCAGATCTCCGGTGCCAGGGGACCAAGCCTGCATTTGTGCCCCCTGCAAGGCCTGATGCCCCCCCCACGCAGGGCAGGAGGGGTCCCTGGCTCCCACCAGATGGTGCCACCGCCCCATCTGCCCCGGGAGGGGCGGGTCTGTACCTGTGGGAGGGATGACACACCGCTCACCTTCTCCCCCTCCTGCTTGGGGGACTTTGCAGCTCATTGAGGTGGTGGAGCCCTGCTCTGGCCCCCCCGTGCACTTACCCGCACACGGCACCTGCCTCTCTCGCTCCAGCCCCGCAGCCCGGCGCCAGCTTGGGAGGGGGCGGCCTCACATCCTGACCTGGGGGGCGGGAGCTCCGGGCTGGCCCTTCACATGAAAACCCTTATACCAAGTGAGGTTGGCAGCAAAAAGTCCAAGGGGTTCCTCTTAACATTACAAAACAGAACCAGCTCAAACCAGCCACCCAGAAATCTGGGGAAACTGAACAACCCCTGAGGGTACCTCTAAGAGGCCATATTTCCCTGAGTCTGTGTATAACAAAAGAAAAGTTTTATTAAGAGAAGGCAACACAGCCATTTGGGAAAACACTGCTACAATGACCTGAAAGCACACACACAATAAGTAAAACAACCTCTCCACCGTATTCTGGGCAGTGCCCTTTGCCTCAGTTTCCCACCTTGTGGTGTGAAAACCTGGTGCATGAATGTTTCTTTAAAAAGCCACTCCCCTTTCCTTCTGCGGTACCCCCTCATGGTGTGGTGTTTGAGGTCAGCAATGCCCCAGAGACCAGGGAGGCCTTCAGCCGGGTTCACCTTCTGCCTGAGAGGAGGTGGTGGTGGTTGAGTGGCTCCTTCATCTCTTCATCGTTGCCCTACGTGCTGCTGCAGCTGCCACCCCTGGCTCTGCTCACTGCGACCACGGCCACTGCTACCTCTAACTACAATGCTGTCTTCTGAGCTTCCACCACTTAGCCTCTTCTCAGTGATTTCATTTCTTTAATGATTTCACTCGGTAGTGAGGAACTTCTCTGCTGCTGCCCCCTCTGCGTTGTCTTCTCACTGCAGCGCTGTTTCCATGCCGGGTCTAAGGCTCTGGGCCTAGACCAGCTTATGAGTGATTTCAGCCTTCGTGATACTAAGACAGAAACAGGATTCTTAACTGACTAGTCAGCTCTGTCTTGAAACAAAATAGCTTCTAGATCTCCTTGAACAGTGTCCACCCTCCCCATCTCCTTTGCTTTGCATCTCTACCACCTGCTTAGCGAGTGAGCATCAATTTAGGGTCCACTAAGTATAGTTCAGCTGCCCTTACTCATACAATAAGGATTACAACATTTCATTCCCCCTGCCTTCAATCCTAAAGTGAATTTTAAGCCAAAGCAGCCAAACTGGATCACTTTGGCAAAGCAGAGTAGGTGTGTCAATACAAATAGTCTTCTCCTCAGGTCTTTTCCCTCAGTTCATCACTAGATGTCAGGGCAGGTTTGCTTAGTCCCAGTTTACATCAGATTGAGTTTATTTGCCTTATATAGGAGAAATATAAAAGCCAAAGAAATATTCGTGGTCAGAGATTTTGATTACGTTATGAGCAAAATGAATATTATGGTCATGATCCTGTTCCTATTACATTCAAAGGAAAATTTGCCCCTGATTTCAATGGCAACAGGATTGGACCCTCAGCAGTGGTGGTAGTCCTCTCTAGATAGGCAGAACACAGGGGAATCCAATGAAGGGAACTTTCTTCTTTCTAATTTCTTTGATTTCATGGTCATTCCAGAGAAATCTCCAGCCCCCAAAGAGGGTCTTCCAGCCTGGTTGTCATGGCGATTTAAGTGGCCATCACCATTGTGTCTCCACTGAAGGACCCGCTTTCCTTTCTGGGATCTGCCTGATCTTCAAAGACCCTCTGGAGTGCAAACTTGATGGAGCCCCTGAACAGCTGCTTCCTGTAGCTCCCGACAAGGAGGTAAATAACCGGATTGACACTGCTGTTGATTGAGGCCAGCATGAAAGTGATGGAGATGAGATTATCATTATAATCAAAATTCTGGCTGAAGGTGACAACACTGAGGGGAACAGCAAAGAGGAGGAAGAAGAGGACGGTGAGCAGGATAACCATGTAGAGCTTCCCCGGCTGCTGTCGTTGTGAGCTACGTTGGACCTTGATGAATAAGGTCAGACTGGACAGAATCATGATGGGAGTGAAAATCAGGACATTTGTAACAGAGAGTGGAGTGAGCATCATAGCGCAATTTTTAAAGGAGCTCCAAGCACAAACAAAAGATCCCAGTCCAGTTAGCAAGCAAGAGAGAGCCCAGAGCAGGGCAGAGAGAATGGCAGACAAGTGCTTTGGGCGGTGGCATCGGTGCCAGATGGGGAAGAGGACAGACAGAGACCTTTCAGAACTGATGGCCGTCAGGAAGTACAGGCTGGTGCTGTATGTGAACAGAACCAGCATGTTAAATGACGTTGCTGAGTGAAATAAGTCTAAAGTAAAAGGAAAGAACCTATCAACATGATAAATTATATTGAAAACAGCCATGCAGAGGAGGCAGCCAAAATCAGCAACAGCCAGATTGAGGATGTAGACAGTGAAGGGGTTCCTCTTAATGTGGAAACAGAGGAACCAGAATACGATACCGTTTCCCACCAGCCCCAAAAGACAGAAGAGCAAAGTGACAGCATCAATGATCAAGGTAGTTAAATTGTCTATTTTAAAATCAATCCCATTATATTTGGTTCCATTTTCCAGGCTGTGCTCTGTCAGGGGTAGCAACGTCATGCTCAGCTCAGACATCATGAAACCTCTGCTGCTGGAAGATGATTTCTCCCTCTCCCCCTCTCTGACACACACCTGTGAGCAGAAAGAGGGGAATTAGTGACTTGAACCTTCCCAGCTCTGTTTAACTGATTGTTCCAGCCCCTCCCTAGTCTCAGGGCCTGGAACAGCCAGATTACAATGAGTGGGACTGAAAAATCTACAGAGAGATAATGGCTTTGGGGGATTCTAGGGACAGAGAGACATGGAGAAAGGCTGATGAGTGGGGACCAGCCTGGGTACAGAGGCAGAGAGACAGTTAAACATGGAGAGAAGGGTAGTGAGGGCAAGAGAGAAATTGGGTGGGGCTGTCAACCATGTTTCTCATTACAGGAGAAAGGACAAGGGTGAAGAATGGAGAGTTGGAGACAGAGAAAGAGAACATCTATGTATTGTTAATGATGATGAAGAACACAGAATCCACCCAGCAAACCCTTACCTTGCTTCCTTCTACTCCCTGATGGCTCAACTGCGTGCTTACAAGAGCTGAGCTGGAATGGTTCTGTTTTAGAATCTCAGTCTCTGTTGGCCACTAATTGCGATTCTCCCCATAGGATCTTCTTGCAGAAGTTCTTTGAGTAACAATCTGTTAAAAAGACACTATAAATTTCCCTGTCCACTCTTGTGCCACATTAGACACTCAGTCCCTGCTGGATCCCATCACAGAAAAGCCTCCTCTAGAGTGCACAGGGAGGTAAACAGAGATCAGAGGTATTGCATGCGAACTGGGCATTTTTAAAGTATCTGAGCTCTGCCCCCCTTCTCTGGTTGCTTCTGATTTGCTAAGCATAAAGGAAATAACTTTCTAAAGATTAAATGTCATGGGACAGATAACAAAAAAAGCCACTTATTTCTGAGAAAGCCTCCTGGTATATTTAGGCTGTAACTGATTGTGTTTATTATCGTGAAAAACAGCACTTACTTAATTGTTTAATTTGTTAATAATTTTTCCAAACATCTTGCTGGGACACTTCGTAATGGATTTTGTGTCTGCCTTGAAAACTCACATCTCCATATCTGGCTCTTGATACATATTCCTCATATCCCCAAAATATATCTCCTGTCATTGTATTTTTTTAAGTTAAGGTGGCAAAAAGTTGTTTATGTTTCTTACTACAAAGCCACTGAGTAGAAAGAGAGATTGAAAAAATGCATTTTGACAGGGTGAGTGTGAGAGGAAGTAATGACTGGGCCATTAACATTAATATTAACATTGAATGGTGACTTTTTTGTACTTCCCCAAAGCATAAAGTTCCAAGAGAAGGAAAGGTGTTCTAAACAAATAATTCATATAAATATTGATATAGTTAAACCACATCCATATTGCCCAATGTGTATTAAGTATGATAATTAAAAATATACATAATCCCAGAAGCACAGAAATAAAAGAGGAGTGAGCAAGGGAAATGGAAATGTTGGAGTCAACGTCTGCTTTTCTGAAGTCCATGGTCCATATCCTACTGTTCTCCTTTCTTCCTTTTGTCAGGATCCTGAACTCAACCATCTCATGGTCACTGCTGCCTAGGTTGCCACCCATTTCTACTTCCCCTACCAAATCTTCCCTGTTTGTGAGCAGCAGGTCAAGAGCAGTGCGGCCCTTCGCTGGTTGCTCCAGCGCTTGCACCAGGAAGTTGTCCTCAACACTCTCCAAAGCTTCCTGGATTGTTTGTGCTCTGCTGTTTTGCTCTTCTAGCAGATGTCAGGGTGATTGAAGTCCCCCATGAGAATCAGGTCCTGTGAACAGGAAACTAGTTGACTGAAGAAAGCCTCATCTACCTCATCCTTCTGGTCTGGTGGTCTATAACAGACACCAACCACGACATCACCCTTATTGTTCTTGCTTCTAAGCTTAACCGAGAGACTCTCAACTGGCTTATCTTCAGTTTCCTACTGGAGCTCAGAGCAATCATAGTGCTCTCTTACATACAGTGCAACTCCTCCACCCTTTCGCCCCTGCCTGTCCTTCCTGAACAGTTTATACTCATCCATGGCAGTGCTCCGGTTGTGTGAGTTATTCCACCAAGTCTCAGTTATTCCAATCATGTCACAGTTTCTTGACTGTGCCAGGACTTCCAATTCCTTCTGCTTGTTTCCCAGGCTTCTTGCGTTTGTGTATAGGCACTTGAGATAACTAGCCGATTGCCCTACTTTCTCAATATGAATCAGGAAGCCTCCCCTGTTGCACCCTCCTCCTTCTGCTTCCTTGTGGTGTCCCACTTTCATGCTTACTTTTGGGCTTAGGTCTCCGTCCCCCATCGAACCTAGTTTAAAGCCCTCCTCACTAGGTTAGCCAGCCTGTCTTTGAAGATACTCTTCCCTCTCTTCGTTAGGTGAATCCAGTCTCTTCCTAGTAATCCTTCTTCCTGGAACAACACCCCATGATTGAAGAATCCAAACCCTCTCTCTGACACCACCTGTGTAACCATGCATTTACTTCTGCAATGCGACGGTCCCTATGTGGGCCTTTTCGTTCAACAGGGAGGATGGACGAGAACACCACTTGCGCTTCAAACTCCTTTATCCTTCTTCTCAGAGCTACATAGTCTGCAGTGGTCCACTTAAGATCATTCTTGGCAGTGTCATTGGTACCCACATAGAGAAGTAGGAAGGCGTAGCAGTCTGAGGGCTTGATGAGTTTTGGCAGTCTCTCCGTCACATTCTGAATCCTAGCTCCAGGCAAGCACCACACTTCTCTGGTTTCCCGGTCCGGATGGCAGATGGATGACTCCGTGCCCCTTAGGAGGGAGTCCCTGACCACCATCACCCTTCTCTTCCTCTTGGGAGTGGTGGTCGTGGAACCCCCATCCCTAGGACAATGCATCTCTTGCCTTCTGATCAATAGGGTCTCCTTCTGATCTATTCCCTAAGATGAGTCTTCCAAATCATTCTCCACTGTAGTACCTGTGCAGAGAGCCTGAAAACAATTTCTTACCTCTATCTGCATGGTGGGAATATAGGTTCCCTTTCTTCAGGAGGTCACATGCTGCCAATTTTCTTCCACGTTGTTCAGTTTCCCCTGCACTGCCTTCTCTGAATCTTCCTCACACTGTGCCTGCAGTAACAAATCATGTCTTCGATCGAGAAAGACTTCGTTTTCTTTAATGCAATGCAGGGTTGATATTTGGGTCTCTAGTCCTTTAACCTTCTCTTCCAATATGGAAACCAGCCTGCACTTTGTACAGATGAAGTCGGCTCTATCCTGTGGGAGAAAGACAAACATAGCACATCCAGTGCAGGTGACAACAGCTGAGTGATCACTTTCCATATCTTTCCACTGAGACCCTTTTCAGATGCTGTATTTACTGCTCAGCTAAGTCTGAAAGGCAAAACCGTCTGTGGGCTCTCCCCCAAGGCAAATTCATCCTGTTTGCCTCTCTTCTGTTCACAGCTCACTCAGTTAGCAACTGGCTGTTTCTTATAAGGCTGCTGACTGGAAACAGTTGCCCTGGCTCAGTACCTCCCCTCTGCAATAAACCACTCAAGGCCTACCTGGAACAAAGCATTCCCAATTCACACTTTTCAATCAATCAATCAATCAATCAATCAATCAATCAATCAATCAATCA
>ML675613.1:1976507-2044998 GCA_007922155.1 Mesoclemmys tuberculata | reverse complement strand
AGTTCCCTCCTATCCATGTACACCCTGAATTTCCTCAGTTTCTCTCCTCTCATGGTTCTGTCCAGTCTGGTACAAAATGCTCAGGCAAATGTCATTTAAGATGATCGTACCCTGGCAGAATTATATGGCTATTATCTGGTTTATATAACAAAACAACACTCTGATTTAAGACTATTCATAGCAAAGTCTTCAAAATGATTTGCAGATCAAGAATTATTCATAGATTATGTATTGATTAATTCAAGAATTTCACTGTCTGTTCATGGGTGATTTGTGGACATGATTCATCACCTAATTTATTTGTATGGAATTATTCATTCAGCTGCGGTTACATTATTGAAATAACATTGAAATTTTAAATAATAAAGGCCCTGATTCTGGAAAGCAGCCCTTTTAGGAAGGATGCTTAAGGGCTTTCCTGAATTGGGGCCTATACACATTATAAACTACAGTAAAATTTTCCAAAGCATTTAATGGTGTGACATTGCTCTCATTGAAGTCAATGGCAAAACACCCATTAGATTATACCGTATGTTTTAAGTGTCCGTATGATATACTTCCCAGTCCCTGCTTGAAAGGATGAATAGAACTTTTCATCCAGAGAATAATGAAAGGTGAGAAAGTGTTCTTTCTGGGACCCATTTCCAGAAGAATTTGTGATAAAATCTGTGAAAGATTTGGGGTTTGCAAACATTTTCATGAACACACCAGTGGTCATCCAAATGATGAAATCACACACAACAGAGGTAATGTGGAGGAACCACATGGGCACAGAGGAGTCAAAGTAACTGTCTATTCCCCTGATTCCTAGTATACTTCCCATTTTCCCAGGTTCACCAGAACCTTGGTATTCTTTGCTGTCCTCCTGTATTAATCTAGACTCAGTGACCTTCCCAGTTCCTAATGTTTAGCTGTTCCCTTTGCGTCCTTTCCCCTCACCCCTCCCTCTTAGATCCTCTTACCTATTCCATATGAAGCTGCTTCTCATATTGTACTTCCCTATCCCCATCTTGCCTGTATCTACCAGCTTCTCACAGTTTGAGACCTACCTACTGTCTGCATAGGAGGTGGCCATATTCCCTGTGGGCTGTCTGGCCCCTTGGAACTAACCGCCATTTTTTATTTGGAGCAGCCTCTCTGCACCCTGTAAAGGCTGTGAGGAAATGGTAGCTTTCCAAACCGAGGTAAGCTTTGTAGCTTCAGTCGCATCTGTGATGGGAATTGGTGGCCATTTTGAAAAAGGACAAAACATCATCATTGTCTTCATTTTTATTATCTATTATTTGTATTGTGGTAGCCCCACAATCAAGGATCAAGAAGCTTAAAAAGTAGAACAACATTGTGAGACTCATGGTTCATAGATTCCAAGGCCAGAAGTTTTCATTTTTTTTTAAATTAAAAGCACTTTTTGTCTTGGAAAGATTTGTTTTCATGGGAATTTTCATTCAAATCAATATAATTTCATTGAAAAAAAATAATTTAAACTGAAATGACATTTTCCGAAAACATTTCTTTTAACAAAAATTTTCTGACCAACTCGACAGTCAACCTTTTGCATATACTAAGCATTACATGCACTCTATGGCCTTGCTAAAATATACCAAAATCATACTAAACGCTTATGGAACATATGGGCGAAATGTTTTGATGTCTAGTTAAGCACAGCTGGGTTCCAGCAATGTCAGAACAAATCATTGCAAAAGGTGGACTCTCCATCCTTTATTTGCATGTTTGCAATCCAGTGGAGCCTCAAAACTCTGGAGGCTGCAGATTCAATTAGTTTCTTTTGATTGTTGGTCACTTTGTAACTTTTGAAGTAGGACTCAGGGTCTGATAACTTTTTTAAAAAATAATCTTGTTCTTATCCCAGATAAACACTAACATGGACATGTCATGCTAACATTTAGAGGTTCTTAGAGTATGGTCCAGTGGGCATAATTAAAATGCGTTTAGAAAAAAAAGTTCTGCAAATGATGCAAGTTGTAAATTCAATTTCACTGTTGCACACACGTAATTACTCAGCTACAAGCAGAATACACCATGCACAATAATAATTAGGGGAATCGCCACTTACTGAAGTGAACTTGGAACAAGAGAATTACAAAATTACAGACTTTTGTTTGCTTCACCCACGTTAGCCCAGCTCCTATGCCTGATTGATGAATACTCCTACAACCAAAGTAACAACTTTGGGTCACTCTCACCCATTGGGTTCTGTTATTTGTTTTGTGTGATTTTAGCATTTGGATGAGCATTTGTGTGTTCATGAAAATGTTTGCAAACCCCCAACTTTCCACAGATTTTATACCACATTCTTTTTCTGGAAACTGGTCCCAGAAAGAGCACTTTTCCACCTTTCATTATTCTGTGGATGAAAAAGTTTTATATTCCTCCCTTCAAGCAGGGAGTGGGACGTATATCTTATGGCTTAGGTGTCCTGTCTCACAAAAGAACAAATAGCAAAGACTGAATAGTCAGAGTGAGCAGTTTGTGAACAATGCTCAAATGAATATGATTTGGCCAAACTACCGTCCAAATACTTATAAACACCAGATTCATTCAAAGGAAATCAGGCTCATTTGACAAACAATTCACTAAGCAAATATCTAATGCCAGTGAATACTGTTTTAAAGGAATAGTTTGGCATTGCCAAGTGCCTGCTCTGAGACAGATGTCACGGTTTTGGTTCTGTGTCATTACAGCTAGTTGCCAGAGAAATTGCTATCATCACATGTCTCTCATTATGCATCAACTTATGATTGATTCTGTCAGTGTGTGAGGGTGAGAGGTTACTCTCCCCACTGCCAATACATTTCTTGCACTGGTGAGTAAAGCACAGCCACTTCCTGAATCTGTGTGAAGTCTGAGACAGGTCCCATTGAAAACAATTGGAGCCTTCGCAGTAGGAACACAGCACCACTGGTCACGCTAGACATCTCACAGGTACTGGGTGCCCCTTGCACTCCAGCTGTAGGCACAGAGAAGTCATGGGGTGGGATGTAAATTGCTAAATACCTATTTCAAAAATGACATAAGCATTTAGCAGTCTGAGTCTCAATGAGTTTTAGGCCTCTAAGCACCCAAGTCAATTTTGAAAAGGCAGTTTAGCTAAGTCCCTTAGCCCTTGTAATGCTGGGTGGAGAAAAGCCTAAAATCTGGGCCTAATTGTCAATGCACACCAAAAGTTTGCCTGAAATTTGTGTGCAAAGCAATATGGTTTAGCTGCTTCTTCCTTGATTGCTTCCAATGGAGAGGCCTTCAAATGCCTCAGGGAGCTCATTACCCGGGGCAATGACGTGCTACCACTATGTGATTTACTCTAAATATTTCTGTTGTAACTTCACAGCTGGGAGAGAGACAGCTTTTCCCAAAGATCTTGTTGGATTTTATATTTTGCAGAACAAGGGATGGAGACAAAGTTTCAGAGCAGTTTCTGCCCCTAAAGGCAGAAATGGCCCCTACGGCTTTTGAAGTGGGAGAGAGGTGGGTAGGAAAGCATCACTCTGTGTTTACAGGTTCCAGCCAGCACTAAATTAGTCCTTGCTCATCTTTACAGAGGGCAAGTCACTGATGAGATTAGGTCTAACGGAATAGAACAGAATAGAATAGAAGGACTTCCTTGTTGGTGCTGGTGAAAGCTGGGGAGATAACACCATCCAAGAAACTATTACGATCTGCAAATGGAATCACTGTAAGTATTTTCCATTAATTATTTAATTTTTTATTTTATACATATAACATAAAAAAAAGGAACCTTTTTATTAAGGTTTCAATCTTGTCCAATCCAATCCGTCAATCTGAAAATAATTAAATTGGAGCATGACTCTGAAATCCTGTCTCCTAATTTCCCTTTCATATTTTGTATTTATTGTTGAGGGTTTTTTGAAATGTTAGTTTTCTAATTCAGAGACAATGTCTATCACAGTCTGTAGATGCATGTCCATACAGTCTAACAAAAATTGGATGAAAATTTTTTGGCCAAAATTTTTTCAGCAAAAAATGCAGATTTTCCAACATAAAAAAGTTTTATTAATTTATATTTGGTTTTACCAATTATTCTTGTGTTTAAAAAAAAATCCAAAAACTGTTGGTTAAAATGTTTCATTTTGACGTTTTTCAGAATGAAAAGTTTCCATTATATGATTTGAAATGACTTTATGTTTTGAAAGTTCCTTCAATTAAAAAAAAAAAACAATTTAAAAACACTAAGAAAAAAAATTCTCAGAATTGAAATGAAACATTTTGTTTCAGGTCCAATGAAATGTTTCAGTCAATCTGAAACAATGTTCTATTTCAACTCTTTGATTTGCCAAAAATGTCATAATCAGTGGTCATGGATTTATATAGTTATATATTTCTCAAGCAGTATTACGGTATACAATTATTATCTGAAAATGTTGATCCAAATATATAGTAAATGGTAGTAATGGGAGACATAGTCACATTCTGAAATTATACAATATAATATCACATAAGGAGTGATGTTGCTAAAATTCAAAAGTCTAGCTCAATGGGAACACAAACATTGTAGGTATTAGTCAGTGAGTGATTCGTTACAAGGATCTGTATTGGAATAGGTATTGACCATGTACTTCATTAACAACTAGGGTTTATAGTCCATTGAAGAGACTATTGATAGAGGTGCAGTGTCCTCAATCAACATTGTATGTCTCTCTCAGAAAATAAATCCTTATGTCAATGCCAGGAGAAGTCAATATTTTGTTATTGTTCTTTTCGAGAACATAATTCTGGCTCATAATTGATGGGAAAATGGACATGTGCTGATTGTTTATCATTTGACTCCTTCGAAATGAATAATACTGAGGTCTGGAGCAATCTTAACTGATCACCAGTGACAATGTCTGAATTCTGATTATAGCAAACTGAACTTCTGCTTGTTATCAGAGGCAAAATAGTAAAGAGTTGTTTTTTAATATACCTCTATCTTATTCCCCTTACAACATTACTACCATTAAGATATTCATGACAATAGCAGAGAGATTTCCAGATTTTTCTGATGAAAATATTCAGGAACTAATTTTCATACATTGCTTCCTCAGTGGGACATCTCAGTCCCATAACTGGATGTTTAAATCAACAACTATGTGCATAAAATGGGCATTTAGAAGTCCAAGGGACAATGTGAGAAAGCTATTCTTCCTGTTTAAAAAGACACAGTAGAAAAAGAGGTTTAGTTAACAATACAGTACACATAAGTTGAAATACATGTTCATATATATTTTATCAATTCTTGTAGCAATCATCATCAATCTCCAGTGTTCCTTTGATGGAGATATTGACGCTAGTTTCTTTTTGGACAAAATCTATTTCTTTGGCTAATACATCTCGATATTCACTGTGACAGCAGTAAACATTGATTTTTTAAAAATTGATGATATTCCTTAATGTGTATCATTACAGGTGAATTAATTGGACACCTTAAACTCTTTTCCTACCTTGAATGCATGGAGAATACAAACAATGTGTCCGAATTCCTTTTGTTAGGACTCTCCCAGGATCAAGAGTTACAGCAAGTGTTTTTTGTGCTATTTTTACTCTTCTATGTAGTTATCATTCTGGGAAACCTGCTCATCATTGTCACTATAAAACAAAGCGAGCGTCTGAACTCCCCTATGTACTTCTTCCTTAGGTATCTGTCCTTTGTAGACATTTGCTACTCTTCTGTCACAGCCCCAAAGCTGATTGCAGACTTCCTTGTTGAGAGGAAAAACATCTCCTTTGTTGGTTGCATAGCACAGCTGTTTGGAGTCCATTTCTTTGGGTGCACCGAGATCTTCCTCCTCACGGTGATGGCGTATGATCGTTACATAGCAATCTGCAAACCACTCCATTATATGACCATAATGAACAGGCAACTGTGCAGCTGGCTGGTGGTGGCTTCATGGATGGGAGGCTTTGTGCATTCCATGGCTCAGACTCTTTTGACCACCCAGTTACCCTTCTGTGGGCCCAATGAGATCGACCACTACTTCTGTGATGTGCACCCTTTGCTGAAACTGGCCTGCACGGACACTTACATCATTGGCATTATCGTTGTTGCCAATAGTGGGATGATTTCCCTGAGCTGTTTTGTTGTGCTAGTTGTATCGTACGTCATCATCTTAGTGTCCTTGAAAACTCGCTCTTCCAAAGGGCGTCTCAAAGCTCTCTCCACCTGTGCCTCCCACATCACAGTAGTGATTTTGTTTTTCGGGCCCTGTATCTTCATCTATATGAGACCTTCCACCACCTTCTCCGAGGATAAGATGATCGCTGTGTTCTACACCATTATCACGCCCATGCTGAACCCCTTGATCTACACCCTGAGAAATGAGGAGGTGAAAAATGCCATGAAAAAATTATGGAGCAGAGAAGTGACTACAGGAGGGAAATTAACAATGTGATGTGTAGAATGAAGTTAGCTCTGCAAAGTGGAGATAGAGGGAGAAATAATATTCAGAAGAAATTTTAGGAAAATTCACATATCTTTTTTGTCAGTTCTTTTGTGACCATTCCAAGTGTTTCCCTCTGAATTCAGAGCTGCAAACTGCCCTTCTGCTTTTGCAGTGGTTCTATTTTAATATTACAGTTTTTGTAAGATTATTGGGGGAAAAATGCTATTGAGGCTTTAAGTAGTTTTCTTTTCTTTTTGTGCAAAGGTTATAAATTGTGAAAACTTAAGCGGTAAGATAGCCACTAACTGACATAATAGAAGAAGAATATTTTTCTCTGGGGAGCTTATTTCGTAATTCTGCAATTGGTTGTTCCATCCACCTTCCTCTAAAGCAACTGGTAGCGGCCCCTGTCAAATATAGGCTACTGAAGTACATGGATCACTGGCCTCATTGGGTATAGCAATTCTGGGGGGAGGATGAGAGGGTGAGATGAAGCCACATGTGATGGATGTCAGTCATGAAGCTTGATATACTAATGAAGATGTTCAGATACTATGGGGATGAAGACCATATAAGAACCTGCATGCTTAGAACAGAAAAGATCAGTAGATTATAAAGCCCAAAGGGACAGTTGTAATTCATAGACTTTTATGGCTAGAAAGCACCATCAGATCGTCTAGTATGACCTACTGTAGAACACAGGCATCTAGTTGGACTTTTAAAACACCCGACATAGGACTTGCTTGAATAAATTTCTGTTTGAGCTACAGCAGATCTTTTAGAAAAACGTCTAGTTCTGATTAAACATTTTCAATGGGATGGAGATTTCACAACCCTTGATCTGTTGTTCCAATGGTTAATTAGAATAGAAGAGAATTCCTGTTTTAAATTAATATATATTCTTTGAGTACAATTGGAAACTTCTTTCAGTGAAGTCCTGCAGTGCTGTAACATGTAAATAAACTATACTACCATCTTGCTTATTATTATTTTCAACAGTGTTTTAGGAGGCTCACTGGAGGCCCTAGAAATACATGATTCTGGCCCAAACAGGCTGTGGCTAAGGAATCTGTGGGAGATGCTGGATACTTAGCACTTTGATAATTGGGCCAGTTATTTTGCGGCCCCACATTGGACAGGAATAGTTTTAAAATCTTGACCTACTCTCTAAATGATTTAACTGCATGAAAGCTACAGCTGCCATAGAGATTTGAATTCTGATTGCTGTAGGTAGAGCCCAGAATAATAGCCATTGCAGGATCGTTAACAAAGTTCTGCTCTTGACTCACAAAACAATATAGATATTAAGCAAAAATTCTAGGGACTTTGCCATTCTGCTCCAAATTTTAGAAAGGAGAATATTATTGTTTCTGGATCTGGCAGATCCTTGGACATCACAGCAGAATTCCAGTCTAAATTCCTGCTTTTCTCACTCCTCCTTGCCTCACTCATCTGTGTGCTTATTCTAAAGTAGGATAACAACTGTTAGCATGGAAGGAGCCATCATGACATCATTTATGATGACAGCATTACAATAGAACAAAAGCTAAGAAACTGATGGTTGGTGAATACGATTGAAGCCTACATTATCACAAGCACTGATGCCTGTTGCCACTTTTCTCCATATCTCCTCCCTGAAAAATAGATATAGGTATCTAAGTCTGACTGTAAACCATTTATTGAGAAGCTGCAATATATCTCAAAAGAAAATAGAACTAACCAGACTTTAAAGGCTATTTCCATGGCTGTTAAGCTTACAGCACCATTAGTTTAAAAAACCCATAAACCATAGGATTATCTAATTCTTGGGCTACTGAACGCAACTGCAAGATCTGCATGTTGGTGGGTTTGTACTGATTGTCTGGAAGGCTGAATGGATAACACCCAAAGGAAGGAGAAGCCCTGACTGTCAGCGTGAAAGCAGAGAGGCACTGGAGAAAGCTGCTTGACAGGGAACTCCACACCCCCTCCTCTGACACTTGGTGCATGGGAGCTTCCATTCTTACCTTCTGTAGTCCTCATCCCTTGTCACTCTCCTTCCATCCATGACTTCCCCACCCCTTTCTTTTAAACTCCTTTCCCATTTTCCCCTCCATGACTCCTCACTTTTTGTCCCCTTTGTGCTCCCATCTCACATTCCTTTCCCTTTATTTTTCTGCAACCCAAATCACATCTTTGTCTCCACTTTCTCACTTCTACAGTCTCCTTCCTTCACCCTCTAGATTCTCCTTGCCCTGCTCCCCATGTTCACCTGCTCCCCCCCCAGGGTCCTTCCCTGTCTTCTCTACTGTCATAGGGGATCTTCACAGTGACCCTCGCTACGTCCTGACCGCATAAAGGGCTGTTTACTTTCTTAAGGCAGCCTGGCTTCAATACCACTGGAAAGTATAGGAGATGATAGCCATCTTTACTCAGAGTAGTCTCATTGGCCTATGCAAAGGCTGTGTGGGAATGGCAGCTATTTTGGTTTGAAGGTGGTCTGTAGCTTCATTCCTATTGAGAAAAAAGGGGGCTGGCAGCCATTTTGATTGAGTGGAGTTTGCTCCTGTCATTCCTATGTCATATAAATCTTGAAAAATCCTCAAGCATGGAGGGATTGGGTTACAGCAACTCCATCTCCATTCTTCAAAGAGAAGATGGAGGGTCAGGGATGGTGCTTTCTCCATATCCCCTGAACAACCACCATGTTTCCATGGCAACCAAAGCTCACATTCATCTCCTTACATCCCAGGATTAAAAGTGTTTCCAGGGCAACTGAGATTCATCACTCCCTTATCACTCACAATGCAAAGGCGCTTCCTTCACAGATGAGCCAGGAAAATTGTCCAACCAAAGAACAATAGTACTTTGGGTGAGTTGTTTGCTTAGGGATGTCACAAAGATACATTCAGTAGGAGGGGCTCAAATTACCACTCCTGCCCCACGGCATCTTGGACATGTGCATTCTGCCCTCATCACTTCTATTTGGTGGCAGAGAGCTAGCACACACTGATTGCCACCCAGGCATGGGTCATCACTCCCATGGGGAGGATCCCAACCTCATCCCTTGCAGTACTGGGAAAGTCATAGACTCTAAGGTCAAAAGGGACCAATATGATCTAGTCTGACCTTCTGCACAACCCAGGCCAGAGAACTTCACCCATCCACTTCTGTAATAGACCCCTGATCTATGAGTTGTTAAAGTCCTCAAATCATAGTTTAAAGACTTTAAGGTACAGAGAATCCACCAGCAAGTGAGCCAGGCCCCATGCTACAGAGGAAGGTGAAAAACCCCCAGAGCATTTGCCAATCTGCCCTGGGGAAAAATTTCTTCCTGACCCCATATATGGTGATCAGCTAAACCCTGAGCATGTGGGCAAGACTCACCAGCTAGACACCCAAGAAAGAATTCTCCATAGGAACTCAGAACCCACCTCATCAAATGTCCCATCACAGGTCATTGGCATAGCTACCACTAGTAGTTAAAGATCAGTCAATTGCCAAACTAGGCTGTCTCATCATACCATGTCCTCCATAAATTTATCAAGCTCAGTTTTGAAGCCAGCTAGATTTTTTGCCCCCCCCTGCTCCCCTTAGAAGGCTGTTCCAGAATTTCACTCCCCTGATGGTTAGAAACCTTCATCTAATTTCAAGTTTAAACTTCCCAATAGCCAGTTTATATCCATTAGTTCTTGTGTCCACATTGGTGCTGAACTTAAATAATTCCTCTTCCTCGCTGGCATTTATCCCCTTGATGTATCTGTGGGGATATACTACAGGAATTAATGCAGGGTTGTCCAATGGAAGTTCTAAAGCTAGGCAGGTTACTGCTTCTGCCATAGAGGTGCCTCAGTGTCACAGTTTCTTCAGCTTCTCCTGCTGCCCTAGGACCAGGCTGTGAGCAAGCAGCATCCCTCAACCCTGGAGGATACTGCGCCAGTAGGTAGGGCTAACTAGATGGCTGGAGCAGGGACAGCAAGGGGGCAATCGGAATTATCAGTATCACCCATTGGAGAGTGAAACTGCTGCAGTTCTGCTTTTTGGAGGGGGGAAATCAAGGCACGGCTTTCCAGGATAGTCACTAAGAGAAGGAGGGCAACCAAGCCACCAGGCAAGGATGGGTGAAGGCTGAGTGCTGTTCTTTGCTTTGCTGCAGCAGGTCAGATAGTGGTCCAAGGGAAAAGTGAGGCCAGGAATTGGCAATACTGTCTATGGGGGATACATCCTGGGAGCTACAAACAGCAGCTGGGTGCTTCATCAGGACCCAGCTGACATGACAAAGCACCATAGCTGATGACCAATGTGTCTGAATAAATACATGTATCGTTTCCTTGCTTAGCTACTCTGTCCTCTGCCCTAAAAAGAGCTTAAAGGGGCTTCTGAGGCCCCTCCATTGGTTCCATTCATGACTGGGACATTGGGAGTTTACTGATGACAGCTGGGATCTTCACATCGATCTGGGAAGGCATCGGCAGGCTGTCAACCTGCCAAGTTCAATACAAAGACAGAGGAGTCTAAGTGAACAGTCTGTGAATGACTCAGAAGTCAAAATTACCCATCCAAACATTGTAAGAAATATTTAAGCATTACAAATATGTTCAAAGAAAATCAGCACTGTTTTTACGAATGGTTCACTTAGCAAAAAAGGGCATACGTTTCCAAGGGAATGTCAATAACGTAGGTTGATGGTATCCAAGGGCTCCTCTATCTGCTTGATCTGGCAGTATCATTGCTATTCTGGTTTTGTGACATAACATCTTATTGCCACAGGAATAACTAACATCACTATTATGATGGACCAATTTGTCCATGGCTGCATAAGGAGAAGATAGGGTACCTAGCCTTATTCTCTGTCCTCTCTATCCGCCTGTACAGATCTTGCAAAGGCATTTGAAGTACAAACATATTCCATATCCTTGACTGCATAGTCCCACTCCTGTTTTTCTGACAGACTTCATCTGGACCCACACGCCAGGGTTTAACTGGGGATCCCCAGAAGTAAAGGCAGGAGCTGGAACAGCTTGAACTAAAGAGTCGCAGCCTCAGCACTTTGGCACATAGGACGGTTAATTATGCACATTCAATAGCGGGTTTTCACTGTGAATGGTACCAAGCGCCTGGAGCATTAGGTGGAAGGTCACAGCACTAGTGATGCATCTAGATTTTCCAAACTTTTTGGGTTCCCCTTCCACACCAGTCGCATCCCAGCCTAAACGTAATGGTGGAATACAAACGACGTCCTGGAATGTAAATAGCAGTGGCCGCGTCACCAGGCATTTCCTCAGAATTCACCTCATCCAGTGCAGCCAGGGTGTCTCCGAGGACTGATGGCGCAGTGAATTCCAGTTGTCCCAGTCCTGGCACTAGGCCCTGGACCTGTGTCACAGTTGAGTCACATTATCAGGGAGAGGAGAAATCTAAACATTGTTAAATCCCATATATCAATGATTAAGGGGCTTGATGCAAAGGCCACTGAAGGCAACAAGCCAATTTTCCACTGATTTAGTTGGCCATTGCATGAAGCCTTAACTGAAGAGAACTAATGGCTGCTCACACACAGCAGTTTCACAGGGCTTGTTGCCTGTGGCCAGCTGCTCGAGGTCCCCCTTCTAAGCATAGGAATAAATGGAGGAACTTGATACAGAATTTCCTTTGTCCTTTAGTTATGTAGGAAGGGGCCAGTAGAATGAAGCAGATAATAACAGCCCATTGTTAAGGTTCAAAGACATCTACAGACCATCACTTGGTGAAAACGTGAGAAGACGGAAGGGATTCATATCGAATTGAAAAATGGGTTTGAAATCAATGAGCGGGACTAACTCTCAACAGAGCTTTGAAAGTTTGCCTCAAATACATGGTCTAAAGCTATAATGAGAGTGCTTCTTCAACAACTATTTCCAGTGGCTAAGCCTTAAAATGCCTCTGGGAGCTCATTAGCCAGGTAATGACGCACTGCACTACATATTTATTTTAAGTATTTCTGCTGTAACTGCCCAGCCAAGAGAGAAACAATTTCCCCGAAAGATCTTGTTGGATCTTAGATTTTGCAGAGTGAGAGATGGAGAAAGTCTTAGGTCTGAGGCTTTTTGTGTTGCGTGGGAGGTAGATTTGAAAAGAGGCAGGAGTGCTGCCTTAACCAAACCACTTCTCCAGTTTCCTAATTTAGTCCTCACAGATCTTCACAGAGAGCAAAGGACATCCTAAAACAGGGCTCGTAAAGGCTGATGTTTGGCTGAAATTCACAAACCAGGAAATCCATATTGCCAGGAGTATCTGATACCACAGTAAAACCCCCTCATCAATCTGCAAGCGCTTACTGTTGTTCAGGCCTGAACACCTTTGCCAAAGAAGCAGATTAGAAGCTGGGGGAATAAAACCCCTCACCATCCAGGTAAGTATTTCGATCTGCAAATATAATCCATGTAATATTTTCCAGTAAGACTGAGTATTTTATACTGTTTGTTCCCCTACTTCATTCCACTGACATAAAAGAAAAGCAAAGCTGCGCCTGTGCTTAATTTCTCTCATTGTCCAAAAAAGTTGAATGTTTTTTTCCTATTTGTCTTCTTCTCACTTCAAATTCCAGTCGCTGAAATTCAGTTTTGCCTTTGCCCTCTCGATGAGCAAGCCCTAAATTAAGCACGTTTTGTGTATGGTGCACTGCAAACAGATGTGTGGCTGTAGCATGTGTGGACATACCTGAGCTAGCATTAATCTAGAAAGCGTGAGGACCTAGAGCAGTGAAGACAAAGAAGGACAGGCTTCAGCAATGGACTCCACAAGCCCGTCCAGGACCCTGTGTGCTTTCTCAGGCAGCTAGCTCATGCTGCCGTGGCTTGACTGCTCTTGGTACTTGGGCTAGCTCAAGGAAAGCTGGCTCAGCTTTGTCTACACACACGGCCATCGCATCTCCAATTGCAGTGTAGGCATAGCCTGAGCCGCTTCACTGAGGGAGGCCATGCAACACGAGGTGCAGCAGATCTCCCCTCCTGGACACGTTTGTTCTGCACTTATTGCTTCGATTTGGTGGGGGCCCCTTTCCACCATCCCAGAGCTAACACACGCAGACCCCCCACCACAGGCTGAATTGTCAACCCCGGCTGCAGGCCGGGGTATAGCACCTCAAGCCCCTCTACCTCTGGTCAGCCCCCAGCCTGAAGCCCTCACAGCGCGGGGCAAGTCCTATAGGGATATACTATAGGAGTTAATACAGGGCTGCCCGGTGGAAGTTTTGAAGCTAGGCCGATTGCTACTTCTGCCACAGGCCTGATGCTGCCTCAGTCGCTGCTGTTTCTTCAGCTGCTCCCACCACCCTAGAGACAGGCTGTGAGAGGGCAGCAGTGCAGCACCCCTCAACCGGTCCTAGGAGGCCGGGCTCACTAGGTGGTTGGAGCTGGGACAGTGAGAGGGTGGACGGAGCCAGCAACGGATGAGTTGGCGAGTGACACAGATGCTCGACTCCTTTTCGGAGCAGGGGAAACCGAGGCAGGTGCTGGTGACGGTGGGTGCATCCCACAGTGAGTGGCAGCCGTCGGTGGTGAGACTAAAAGGCTGGGTCTGCAGACTCATTCTCCCAGGGCTTTTTCCAGTGTGCTCAAGCTAGTTCCGCTGATGTCTGGGATCGGGCTGGAGCCTGGGATTTGTGGCCTGCCCACATCCCTGGGCTTCAGAACCCGAGTTCCAGCCGGAGCCCAAATATTGACACAGCTATTTTTAGTCTGGGAGCAGGAGCCCTAGTCTGTAGACCCAGGCTCTGATAAACGGAGGCAGCAGCGAATCCCATTGCCCCTCTCCTGTCACAGGCCCTGCCTTGAATCTTCATTTAAAGAAGAAATCCAAACGTTGTCCCAAGGATTAAGAGGCTGATGGAATTTACACTAAAGCCGACAAGTTGATTTTCCATTGATTCTGTTGGACATTAGATCAGGCCTCCATTGAAGAGAAATGATGGCTGTTCACACACAGCAATTCCTACAGGGCTTATTGGCCACTCACAGACTTCTCAAGGTCCCCGTTCTAAGCATAGGAGTGGATGGAAGAACTTAACCCAGGGTTTCCTGTGTTCCCTTGTTATGTAGCAAGGTACCTGTAGAAGGAACCAGATAACAATATGAAATCATTAAGGTAAAGACATCTGCAGGCCTTCACTTGGTGAAAATGTGAGAAAGTGGAGGGATGCCTATCTAACTGAAAGATGGGAGTTGGAAACAATTAAAGAGACTCGCGCAACACATCTGTGAAAGTTTGCCTCAAATATGTGTGCTAAGCAATATAGATAAGTGCTTCTTTAACAATTGTTTCCAATGGAGAAGCCTTGAAGTGCCTCTGAGAGCTCATTAAATGGGGCTCTGATGCTCTGTCACTACGTGATTTACTCTAAATCTTTCTGCTGTAACTTCACAGATGAGAGAGATTTTTTTTTTCTCGCATTTGGTTGGATCTTAGATTTTGCAGAGTGAGAGATAGAGACAGTCTTAGATCTGAGGCTTTGTGAGTTAGGGGAGTGGTTGATGTGAAAGATTCCTGAGGGTTGCCTTGACCAAACCATTTTCCTGGTTCTCTAAATTAAGTCCTTGCAGATCTTCACAGAGAGCAAAGGAACATCCTAAGAAAGGGCTTGTAAAGAGAGATGTTTGGATGAAATTTACCAACCAGAAAATCTATATAGCAGGGAGTATCTGATGCCACAGTAAATCACCCTTATCATTCTGCAAGTGCTTAGTGTTGTTCAGATCTGAACACCTTTGCCACAGGAGCGGGTTAGAATCTGGGGAAATAAAGCACATCGCCAGCCAGGTAAGAAATTGGATCTGCAAATACAGTCCATGTAAATGTTCCAGTAAGGGGAAGTATTTTATACCAGTGGTTCTCAACCAGGGATACAGCTAACCCTGGGTTACGCACAGGTCTTCCATGGGTTTCATCTAGATATTTGCCTAGGTGTACAACAGACTATATAAAAAGCACTAGCAAAATCAGTACAAACTAAAATTTCATACAGACAGTGACTTGTTGATACTGTTCTATATACTATACACTGAAATGGAAGTGCCATATTTATATTCCAATTGATTTATTTTATAATTATATGGTAAAAATCAGAAAGTGAGCAATTTTTTAGTAATAGTGTGCTGTGACACACTTGTATTTTTATGTCTGCTTTTTTAAGCAAGTAGTTTTTAAGTGAGGTGAAACTTGGAGGCATGCAAGACAAATCAGATTCCTGAAAGGGGTATAGTAGTTTGGAAAGATCGAGAGCCAATGTTTTATACTGCTCTTTCCCTGCTTTGCTCTATCAATGTAAAAGAAAAAGCAACACTTTGTTAGGATTCCCTATAATCTAATCCCCCCTCCATCAATCTGTTTTTAGCTAATTCATCTAGAATATGATGAATGACTCTAAAATCTTTATTACAAACTTCTCTCTTGAAAAATGTTCATATTATTTTTAGTTGTTATTTTAGTTTTAGCTTTGAAATGTATAAAATAGGTTTATTGGATGCTAATCCATAAGCAATGACTACCTCCCACCCCATCGTATTTAATCTGTTCTTGATTATGACCACTCAGAAATACATTCTTTTGAACACTGAACATTTAATTCAGTTCCCTCAATCAAATGATAATACACATAAGGTCAAATCTACTTGTAGGCTGCACTACTGCTCTGGTGGCAGAATTAACTGATTAATCAAACAGGGTTTATGGCTTTGCATTTCTGGAGCAACACAAACTATCTAACGTATAGCCATGAGTCCTGCTGATAAAATAGTGTTTCAATACTTGTTTCAATTGGTGTTTTGTGTAAAGTTGGTCAAAGTTCTTCACTGAAATATTTTTTTCAATTAAAATGGCTTTTCAATTAAATCTAATTCAATTAGATTTTGTGAAATAATTTTTACTTGCACTCATGTTTGTGATGAAAATAATTAGTGACTAGTTTTCAAGCATTGATTACTCAATGAGATAACTCAGTTTCATGTTTGTATGTACAAATCAAGACTTTTTGGAGCATTTCTGTGCCCAAATGCAAAGGCCAGAGATATGATCAGCCTAGGTTGAAAAATGGGATTCTTAAAGGTATTTAACAATGCAATAAGAATAAAATACAATGCATATCATGGAAGTAGTGTAGTTAAGGTTAAGTTTTTCACTTACACTTAAAGGCTTTGATCATTCACTTTGTTATGTATAAAGAATAGCATGAATCCTCTTCAGATTTTCCACACTGATTCTATGGGTATATACTGTTCATGCCAATATGTAACTCAAGCTAATTTTCTCTAGTTCCTTGAGATACATTTTGGTCATTTTTACTTTGGCTAAAGTCTACCACTTCAGTCAATGCATCTTGATATTAACCTGGCTAATATTTGTTTATTATTCATATCCTTGTTTTGTGTCATGGCAGGTGGATTAGGTCTATGCCATTTGCCCAGCATTTACACTGAATAAATGGACCCTGCACAGAACGTGACTGAATTCATCCTTTTGGGAATTTGCCAGAATGAAAAGTTACAGCCAGTGTGTTTTGTGTTCTTTTTATTCCTCTATATCGCCATTGTACTGGGAAATCTTCTCATCATCGTCACTGTAAAGAGTAGCCAGCATCTGAAATCTCCCATGTATTTCTTCCTGAGCTATCTGTCCTTTGTAGACATGTGCCTTTCCTCCGTCACAGCCCCCAAACTAATTGCAGACTTCCTCGTTGAGAGGAGAACCATCTCCTTTGATGGCTGCATAGCACAGCTGTTTGTGGTCCATTTCTTTGGGTGCACTGAAATCTTTATCCTCACGGTGATGGCGTATGATCGTTACATTGCGATCTGCAAACCCCTCCATTACATGACCATCATGACTGGGCATGTATGTGGCTTGCTGGTGGTGGCTTCATGGGTGGGAGGCTTTGTGCATTCCGTGGTTCAGACTCTCTTGACCATACAGTTACCCTTCTGTGGGCCCAACGAGATTGACCACTACTTCTGTGATGTGCACCCTTTGCTGAAACTGGCCTGCGCTGATACTTACATGGTTGGTGTCATGGTCATTGCCAATACCGGGATGATTTCCCTGAGTTGCTTTGTTGTGCTGGTTGTTTCATATGTCATCATCTTAGTCTCATTGAGAACTCACTCCTCCAAAGGTCGTCGCAAAGCTCTCTCCACTTGCACCTCCCATATCGCTGTAGTGATTATATTTTTTGGGCCATGTATCTTCATGTACTTACGACCTTCCACCACCTTCTCCGAGGATAAGATGGTCACTGTGTTCTACACCATTATCACCCCCATGCTGAACCCCTTGATCTACACTCTGAGAAATGAGGAGGTGAAAAACGCCATGAAAAATTTATCGAGCAGAAAAGTGACTTTGGGAGTGAAATGAAAAATGTGATATGTAGAATGATGGTAGTTCTGCAAAGTCATGTTATTCAGCAGGAATTTTAGAGAACAGAGATTTTAGTATCACAAGCATTCAGTTTTTCTGTGAAAATTCCCGATGATTTCCTCTGAATCCTGCTATTGCTATTCTATTTTGATATGAACACTTGCAATATTTAAGGCTGAGTGATAACTTTTCCAGGTCTTTGTTCAATTTTACAGCTAATTTCAATTAGATGATGAGGATGATCATAGGCTATGGTGCACTGGACATCATGGCCCACTGATAGTCCTGAATTGTGGCTCTGAAGTCATGGATGCTAGTACTGATTATGTCACATTATGAATCTGGGTTAGTCATTTTCCTTTTCTGAGCCTCTATTTCCCATCCCACCCTTTGCCAATTTAGACTGTAACCTCTTTACGACAGGGACTATCTCTTACTATATGTTTGTACAAGACCACGCACATGTGGTCCTGACTGCGGTTGAGGCCACTAAGCAAAACTGCAATAATAGTAATAATTTTGCAGTATGTTCTTATGAACATTTAGGCATGTCTGCATTGTGAGAATCTGGTGAATGCATATATATAAGATTATAAAACTGTGTGAATTTTTGTGAGCTTTTCATATGTACTTTTTTGCTATGTCCCTTTGCAAACAATTATTATGAGGTTGAGAGAAACAAAGCTTATTGCATCTTGCGTGTACCGTGCAGAATTGCAAACCATCCTGCTTCACATTTTTGTGCAATGCAATTTATACCATGTTGATGTAGCACATTTCAATTAAGCTGTCCACTGATGGTTGTGCAATATGGGTCTCTCTTAAAGCAGAGCTTCTGTGGACAGAATTATGGCATGTGGTTCTTTTAACCCACTTGGAAAGAGAATGTTTGTGAGTACAGATGGTTAAGACCTTTGAGATCCAGTGCATGACCTGTAATGAACAACTCCACCCTAGTTTGAACACCAAGATCCAACAAGAAGATGACAACCCTGGTCTTGAAATGCTCAGTTCTGCTCAGGTACACCTACATTTATTACAAGGATGCTACATCCAAAAGAAGCTACCTTGATACTATATCACCCCTCCCCATAATCAATAGATTCCTGCATTCCCTGAACTTTGGCACACCCAAAGCAGAGCATGTCTCTAGATATGAGAATCTGAGACGTCTCTATCTTCCAGTAAGGGACAACCCTCTCTCTCACAAGAGTTCTCTCCCTTTGCTCCCACCTTGTACATGTGCAGAAAGATTAGCTCTCTAGAATATGAGGCATCCAGGTCACCCAAGAGCAGCAGCCCTTGCTGGATACCATGGTTGGCAATCTCAGGAAAAAGAGCAAAACTGAACTTCCTTTTCACTCTTGTGCTTGTCTCTCGTTGTCAAGGCTGAGGCCAATAGGTCAACAAGGGTGATTACTTTGGGTATGTTTTTATGTGGCCTGGTCTACACTTACCTTCTGGATTCGGCAGCAGTCGATGGGAGATATGCAAGTGACATAAAAAACTTGCATATCTCCTGACGACTTCTCTGCATCTGTTCCACGCACTATCCACACTGCACTGTGCCACTTATGGAGGTGGTTTTCCTCCATCGATTTCTGGATCGACTGAGTGGGTCTACACAGACTGCTCAGTCTGTCCAGAGACATCAATCTGACGGCGGTGAATTTGCTGCCATCAGTATAGACATAGCCTGTGATTATGTGGACATGTGTCCGACAGGAGCTGTATTGTCATGATTAGCTTATTTCACTCACCCAACTAGTCAGCAGAAGGCTATGAAGTTTGGTTGATGCTGACTTGGGGTGGTTTGGAATGGTGGGAAAGGAACATCTAGCTTATCACCTCTCCCACCTGTGGTTCCTGCCTCTTGGAATTTGTCCTGCAGTATAAAATAAAAATGTTCCAGAAGTCTTGATACTGCATTATGGAGTCACATCAATATGTAATGGCATTGTGCCATTACAACGGCATGGTAAAATACCATCACCTGTTGATACAACATGAAGACAACATGTCTTCATATCCTGATGCTGGTTCATGATACCCACAAAAAATTAAGTCTATTTGACTGGAACTGACTCAGCACCCAGGGCAAAAAGAAACTGGTCAACACCAGGAATTTTAATAGGCTATATGGGACAGGTGGTAACCTCACAATCTCAGCTATAAATTAGAGTCTTCTTTGAAGATGAATCTTTACATAGCCCTTGAGGAAACTGAGATAAAATACAGTCTTTAGGGGAACTATTAGACGTGCACGAGGTCCAGCCTCTGACTTGGGAGAAACTATACACAGAATTTCATGGAGGGGGAGGGATGGTGATTGCTATGGCGGTAACAGAGAAGTTACAGTCACTGTCCCTTCTTTTTCTTCCTCATTCTTCATTTACAGCAGAAATCCAAAAATAGTTAAATCCCATATACCAACGGTTAAGGGGTTGATGCAAAAGCCACTGAAGCCAGCAGGGTGATTTTCCATTGATTTTGTTGATTCATTGAATCAGGCCTTAACTGAAGAGAAATAATGGCTGTTTACATACAGCAATTCTACAGGACTTATTCGCTAGACTTCTCAAGCTCCTCTTTCTAAGCATAGGAATGAACTGAGGAACTTGACACAGGATTTCATGTATTTTCTTGTTATGTAGGAAGGTGCCAGTAGAAGGAGCGAGATAAAAACACAATATATTTAAGATGCTAGTAAATATTAACACTTTTAGTTTTTCTCTTTCTTTCTTTCTTGGATTCATTTATATATTGACTATTGGATTCATTTATATATTGACTATTCTTTAGGATCTTTATCTTCAACAAAGTATATTGGCTATTATCTTTGAAAGCTTGTGGTGATTGGGGGAGGTCTCTGATGATTGGAAATATAGTGCCCATCTTCAAGAAAGGGAAGAAAGAGGATCCAGGAAACTACAGACCAATCAGTCTCACCTCAATCCCTGGAAAAATCATGGATCAGGTCCTCAAGGAATCCATTTTAAGGCACTTGGAAGAGAGAAAGGTGATCAGAAACAGTCAGCATGGATTCGCCAAGGGCAAGTCATATCTGACCAACCTGATTGCCTACTATGAAGAGGTGACTAGCTCTGTGGATGAAGGGAAAGTGGTGGACATGATATACCTTGACTTTAGCAAAGCTTTGGATATGGTCTCCCACAGTATTCTTCTCAGCAAGTTAAAGAAGTATGGGTTGGATGACAGCACTATAAAATGGATATAGAGCTGGCTAGATCATAAGGCTCAATGAGTAGTGATCAATGGCTCCATGTCTAGCTGGCAGCCGGTAACAAGTGGAGTGTCCCAGGAGTTGGTCCTGGGACCAGTTTTGTTCAACATCTTCATTAATGATCTGGAGGATGGGGTCGACTGAATCCTCAGCAATTTTGCAGATGACACTAAGTTAAGGGGAGTGGTAGATACCCTGAAAGGGAGGGATAGGATACAGCAGATCACGGGAAGTGATGATTCCCCTCTATTCGGCATTGGTGAGGCTGCATTTGGAGTATTGTGTCCAGTTTTGGGCCCCCCACTACAAAAAGGATGTGGAGAAGTTGGAAATAGTCCAGCGGAGGGCAAAAAAAATGATTAGGGGGCTGGAGCACAAGACTTATGAGGAGAGGCTGAAAGAACTAGGCCTCTTTAGCCTGAAGAAGAGAAGAATGAGGTGGGATTTGAAAGCAGCCTTTAACTACCTGAAAGGGGGTTCCAGGGATGATGGAGCTAGGCTGTTCTCAATGGTGGCAGATGACAGAACAAGGAGCAACGGTCTCAAGTTTCAGTGGGGGAGGTCTAGGTTGGACATTAGGAAAAAGTTATTCACTAAGAGGGTGGTGAAGTATTGGAATGGGTTAACTAGGGAGGTGGTGGAATCTTCATCTTTAGAGGTTTTTAAACTGAGGCTTGACAAAGCCCTGGCTGGGATGATTTAGCTGAGGTTAGTCCTACTTTGAGCAGGGGGTTGGACTAGATAACCTCCTGAGGTCCCTTCCAACTCCAATATTCTATGATTCTATATGCCTGAATTCTAAGGCCCAGAACACTGGTCCTTGACTGATAAGTAACCCTATTCAGGAATTTTATGCATTAAGCTGTATTTAATAATTTTTGGTGCCTTCATGTCTATAAAACTCCGGATATTCTTGGAAATCTCCTTAACACACACAACCCCCACCCAGAATTGGGAAACTAAGAAGGGTGATTGTTATGGTGTTATGGGAGATGTTTTCTGTTGGGAAATCTAGTCAATGGGGAAGAATGATCATGGAATAAGAAGAACCGACTGAGAGATATTATCTTGAAGAATTGTTTGTCATTTTAGCTGTAAATAATTATGCTTTCATACATAAATCAGGTAAACTGAGAATGTATAAAAATGACATCAGAACATACGTTTCTTTGGCAAAGAGGTTTTCTTTGTCTAAAACCCTATAAAGTGACACTGGGTATGAGAACTTAGTTGGGGAATAAGACAGCACATCCCTCCAGATAGAGTGAAGGAGAGACAGAGAGCCAGCTTTGATCAGACAACAAAAAGTGGTAATGCATCTGTTCTTTCTGCATTTTGTATAGTGCTGATTGATAATCTTCGATTAAATAATTCCCACTGAGCCCGTTATTGAACAATCTTGAGTCATTAACTCAGCCATGCAACAAAGGTTCAAAGATGGCTATAGACCATCACTTGGTGAAAATGTGAGACGGTGAAGGGGTTCATAGCTAACTGAAAGAGGGTGCTGAAAAGAATGAAAGGGACTAACTCTCAGAACAAGTTTGAAAGTTTGCCTCAAATATGTGACTAAAGCAATATTGATAATTGCATCTGGAACCACTATTTCCAATGGAGAAGCCTTAAAATGCCCCTGGGAGCTCATTAATCAGGGAAATGACGCACAGCTACTATGTGTTTTAATTTAAATATTTCTGTCATAACTTCCCAGCCAGGAGACTTTTTCCAAAGACCCTGCTGGCGTTAGATTTTGCAGCGTGAAGGATGGGGTCAGAGTCTTCCATTGGTCTTTAAGGCTTTCTGAGGCGCAGGAGAGTGGATCTGAGAACATCCCTGAGTGCTGACTTGCCCAAACCACTCCAGTTCACTAGTTCACTCCAGTTTTGTCATCACACATCTTGACAGAGAGCAAAGGACATCCTAAGATAGGGCTTGTACAGACTGGTTTTGGGGTGAAATTTAGAGACCAGAAAACGTGTATTGCAGTGAGTATCTGATGCTGTAGTAATTCACCCTGCTCATTCTGCAAGTGTTCCCTGAAGCAGGTTAGAAGCTGTGGAGCTAAAACCCATCACCACCCAGGTAAGAATTTGGATCTGCAAATACAATTCATGTAATGTTTTCCAGTAAGGCTGTGTATCTTTCATTAATTTTCCCCTGCCCCCTTCTACTAATGTAAAAGAAAAGAAAACATATTATTAGGCTTCATTGCAATTTAATTCACCCATCAATGCACCAATCTGAAATTAATTAATCTAAAAGATGATGCATGACTCTAAAATATTTATTATAAACATCTTTCTTTGATAATCTTTTTATTATTATTTATTAGTAAAGACATTTATATTTAATTTTTCAAAATGGAAAATAGCTGTATCACAGCCATTGGCTGTAGGTCCATAACCTCTCTCTCTCTCTCTTTATCTATCATGTCCTTTGTATAATGCATTTCCACTCATGAACACTCATAAAAATGTATTTGGAATACATGAAATTTAATTAAGTCATCTGAAGTCAAATGATAACACATATAGGGTCAAGTTTGCAGCCCAAAGTAGTTAAAGTGCATCAGTGAGTCTGACCCCTTAAATATTATTCAACTGGGGCTTGGGGTAAAGTGGATCAAAATTTTTTCATCCAAACTTTTCTACCTCAAAATGCTTCTGAACTAAATATGCTTCTGAACTCCTAACCAACCTATGATCGCAGAGTTGCAACTGCAGCTAAAGCAATGCAGAGCACTGCTTCAGCCATTTCTTTCTAGCCCAGGGAAACGGGAACAGGAGTCAGGGGCAGGGCCAAAGACCTCCCAGCCAAGGAGCAAGGGGCAAAGAGCAGATGCAGCAATAGACAGGTTTCTGTGCTCCAGAAATTCAGGTACCTTGTGATGAAGGGCAGAGATGGGCTCTCCAATACACATAATTATCCCTTCTGCTTTCCCTTACCCTGCTCCTTCCACTTCCTACATCACATCATGGAAGAAATCAGGGAACATCTCTGCCCTCAATGTCTGGCCATCACCCTCTGACCCTTCCCATATTAAGAAACCTAGGATATTTTGTTAAAAAAAAAATCTGTTGCAAAGTTAGGTTATTTTAAGTTAGGTGTGATATCCACAATGCAGCCTCTAGCACCGACATAATATTCTTTTGCACTTGTCATTTCATTTGATCTAAGGAATAACTGTTCACAAATTGGGTTGCATTTCTGAAGTTTATGGTCATGGCAGAGAGACTACTAATATTTATGAAGAAAATAAAAAGGGACTAATTAAGAAGCATTGACCCCTTAAATAAGACGCCCATGTCTGAATATACCAATGAACTCTTACGAGTATTAATTTGCTCAAACGCAAAGTGAAAGATCTGGTCATCCCGAGAAAGAACGCATCTCTGGCTGAAAGTTGGGATCCCTGAAGATCTTTAAAATACAATTGCTATTGTGGAAGGGCTGGTTGCAAAGCACGGTTAAGGCTCAGTTTTTCACTTTATTCAAAGTTCTTACTGATTTATTCAACTGAGTTATGTCTGAAGAATAGAATGAATTCTTCCCACATTTTTCACAATGATATTTTGAGTATATGCTATTCTCATATTTCTGCCATTCAGTTTGAGTTCCTATTATTCCTTGAGTTAAATATTGGCCATTTTTTCTCTTAGTCTAAGTCTACTGCTTCTGTCAATGCATTCTTGTTATTCATCTCATTATGGGTCAATATCCATTTATTATTAAATTCCTCATTTTGTATTATGGCAGGTGAATTAGCTCTACGCTGTACGCCAATCACTTACACTGAGTGCATGGAGCTCGCATATAATGTGACTGAATTCATCCTCATGGGACTCATCCAGGATCAAAAGCTACAGCACGTGTGTTTTGTGCTGTTTTTACTCTTCTACATTGTTATCGTGCTGGGAAATCTCCTCATCATTGTCACTGTAAAATGCAGTGAGCATCTGAACTCACCTATGTATTTCTTCCTGAGCTACCTGTCCTTTGTAGACATCTGCTATTCATCTGTCACAGCCCCCAAACTGATTGCCGACTTCCTTGTGGAGAGGAAAGCCATCTCCTTCACTGGCTGCATAGCACAGCTGTTTGTGGTCCATTTCCTTGGGGGCACTGAGATCTTCATCCTCACAGTGATGGCATATGATCGTTATATTGCAATCTGTAATCCTCTGCATTATATGACCATTATGAACAAGCATGTAAGTAGCTCGCTGGTGGTGGCTTCATGGGTGGGAGGCTTTGTGCATTCCATGGTTCAGACTCTCCTGACTGTACAGTTACCCTTTTGTGGGCCCAATGAGATTGACCACTACTTCTGTGATGTGCACCCTTTGCTGAAACTGGCCTGCACGGACACTTACATCGTTGGCATCATAGTAGTTGCCAATAGTGGGATGATTTCCCTGATCTCTTTTGTTGTGCTAGTTGTATCCTATGTAGTCATTTTAGCCTCCTTGAGAACCCACTCTTCTGAAGGGCGTCTTAAAGCTCTCTCCACCTGCGCCTCCCACATCACTGTAGTAATTTTATATTTTGGGCCATGTATCTTCATCTACTTACGACCTTCCACTACCTTCTCCGAGGATAAGATGGTCGCTGTGTTCTACACCATTATCACCCCTATGCTGAATCCGTTGATCTACACCCTGAGAAATGAGGAGGTGAAAAATGCCATGAGAAAATTATGGAGCAGAAAAGTGACTTTGGGAGTAAAATGACAAATGTGATGTTTAATATGATGGTTGTTCTTCACACTGGTGGTATAGGGGGAAATAATATTCAGGAGAGATTTTAGGGTAATCTGTATCTCTTCCTCTCACTTCTTCAGTAAAAATTCCAGGTGTTTCCCGCTGAATTCAGAGTTGCAGAGCTCTTCTATAGTGGTTCTATTTTAATATTACTGTTTGTAAGATTATTGAAAAAAAGTATAGAAGTTTTAAGAAGGTTTCTTTTATCTTTGTACCAGGGTTATAAATTGTCATGACTTAGGATATAAGAGAGCCACTAACTAACCAAGGTTAAGAGGAATCTTTTCTTCTGGATAGCTTATTTCATACTTCTCCTCTAAAGCAGCTGGTTGGCTACTATCAGATATAGGATTCTGGAGCAGATTGTCCACTGGACTGATCTGCTCCAACAATTCTGGGGAAAGGATGACAGAGAGACCAAACCACGTGTGACTGAGGTTAATCAGATTACTTCACGTGCTACTGAAAGTGTTCAGATACCTGGGGATGTGGAGGTGTATAACAACACATATAGAGTAGAATAGAAGAGATTCATAGATTTTAAATCTAGAAAGAACCACTGTGATTTTTATATTTTAAGGACCAAAGGACCATCAGATGATCTTGTCTGACCTCCTCTGTAAAGCAGGCATCTAGTTGGACATGTATAACACTGGCCACAGGACTTCCCTGAATAAATTCCTGTTTGAACAGTAGCATAGGTTTTAGAAAAATATCAGACCTTGATTAAAAGAAATCCGGTAATGGAAATTTCACCACAACTCTTGAAAAGTTGTTCCAATGCTTAATTAGAATAGAACAAAATTCCTATGTTTTGAAAATAATACACATTCCTAGAGTATAATTAAAAGCTGCTTTCAGGGAAGTCCTGAGACGATGTAACATATAAATAAAGTGCACCACCGTATTACTTCTTGTTGTTATTCTCAACAGTGTTTTAGGAGGTTCACCAGAATCCCTAGAAAGACATGTTTCTAGTCCAAGGTTATTATCGCCAAGAAGTCTGTGGGAGTGGTGGGTTCTCAGCACTTTGTTAATGAGGTCAATTATTCTGGCAACTAAATATGGACATTTGGCATCAATTTTTCAAAATCTTGATTTTCTCTCTGAATGAAAGAATTGCTTGAAAGCTGCAGCTCTCCCAGAGATTTGAATTCAGATTGCTGTGTTCAAAGCCCAGAGGAAGAATGACTGCAGCATGACTAAAGGAGTTCTGCTCTTGACTTACAAAACTATATAAATATTAAGCAAACATTCTAGGAACTTCTCCACTCTGCTCCAGATTTGAGAAGAGAGAATAGTGTCATCAAAAGAGATTTGCTTGATCATTAGTTCTATAAGATTCTTGGACAAAGTGGCACCCATTTTTGTCTGAATTTCAGCTGTTCTCACTTCTACTCCCCTCATTCATGTGTATGCTTGTTCTACAGTGAGATCACAATGGTTGGCATGGAAATAGCCATAATGGTATCAATTATAATGACAGCACTGCAATAGAAAAGAAGTCCTAAACTAAAAAACTGGTGGGTGGTGAATGAGATTGAAGCCTATATCATCACAAACCTAGGTAACCATTATGCCCATCATTTCTCTGAAAAATAAAAGTTCCTTGAGGAATGAGTCAAGTCGTACTATACATTGTATTGAGAAACTGCAATAATTTAAAACAGAAAAGAGAACTAACCAGGAATCGGCTGTGTGGACACTCTTAAACCAGGGCTAATTTGGTTTGTCTTACATGAAACGGAACTGAAAGGTGCCTAGTTCAAATTGAAATCAGAGTGTCCACATAGCCTTTTGCGTTGGTTCAAAATCCTGCCCTAAATTGAGCAAGTACAACCCTGCATGCAGACAAGCCCTCAGAAGCGTTCAGCTGCTTTCTCTTTTGGGACCCTCTGCCCACTGCTTCCCTGGCACTTCCACGGACTGATTGCTCGGAAGCTGCTCTTAGCAGTTCCTCTTTTGCAAAGACATCAGAGAGAATCCCCAGGGTACACCCTGGTGGCCAGACAAAACAGCAGCAACAAAACCATACCAAAACCCAGGGACCAGTGAAAATGATAGTTCCCAGTCCCTATAATAGAGGGAGTCACAGAATGGAGCCATTGAGAGAGGGAAAGAGACAAAAAAGGGAGATGGGGCAGTGGGAGATTCTCACAAACACTTTCTTTTTACCTCTATTCTCTCCCCCATACACACACTTTTTATGGTGGAAACTTTAAAAGAAAAGAAGAAACCCTCCTTTCACTTTGGAAGGACCTTTGTCACTTATTTTGTCAAAATAACCCACTCTCACTCCTTTGGAAGAAACGGCTCTACGTTTAAAGGCTGATTGATTTGCATGGAAGCTAAATTCCTCCCCTCTTTCTTTTTCCCTCTCCCTCTTTCTCTCGCTCTAATTAGCAATTGCTTTTTCTGTATGGAGGTTCACAAAACCAGAGAGAGAAAAGGAAAGCAGGGAGCTGTGAGAAAGACGGAGGCAGATGGTGTCTCCGTAGGTCCCTCTTTGTGCTGGAGCCACCCTGTTGGCAAATAGCGTACAATGCATCTGAAGATCAGAGTGCAAAGAGATGGCACAGGGATCTTGGCGAGCTACTCACCATTCACAGAGCAGAAAGTGGGGAAGATTAAAGGAGACGGTGGGAGGGAATTGAGGGAGAGAACAGTTGCTGGGTCAGTGAGGAAGCTTGGAGATGGGAGTTGCTTCCCACCTGCCATGGAACAAGTGGGCCACCAGTCTAAAAAACAGAGACCCTGCCTCGGGAAAGCCTCACACAGCTCCTGGTCAGCTGACACATTTTGCTACTTTGGGTAAAAAGCTCGTCCAATAAGTTCATTAATTTCCAGTATTCACTGTCCAGGCTGCACAACAATGGTGCTGTGAGTGAGCGACAAAGCAAGTGGGAGCTCCGGGGATTATAACGGAGCAGACAATTGCTCACCCCGAGGTCACGTCAGTAACCAGATTGCAGAAGACCAGAAAAAAGAAAATAGAACTAACCAGATAATAAAGGCTATTTCCATGGTTGGTGAGCGTCAAAACTTACAGCACCATTAGTTTGAAAAAGCTATTAAGCCATGCGATTTATCTAATTCCAGGGCTGCTGACCACGACTGCAATCCCTGCATGTTGCTGTGGTTGTACTGGTTGTCTGGAAGGCTGAATGGATAACACCCAAAGGAAAAGGAAGCCCTGGCAGCCGACATGCAAGCAGAGAAAGCCCTGGACAAAGCGGCTTTAGGGGACTTCATATCCCTTAATCTGAGCTCTCATGCATGAGAGCTGCCATTCTTACCCTCTCCAGTTCTCCTCCCCTATCATTCTCCTTCCATCTGTAACTTCCCTGACCCTTTCTTCAAAGTCCTTCTCCCATTTCCACCTCCAAGACTCTTTGGTCCTCTGTGCTCCCACCTCACATTCCTATTTCCTTTCCCTTTATTCTTCTGCCATCCCAAATTATATCTCTCTGCTTACATTTTCCCACCTCTTCCAGCCTCCTTCCCTCACCCTCGAGATTCTCCTTGTTCTGCTCCTCATGTTCATATGTTCCTCATTGGTGTCCTTCCCTTTCTCCCCCATCGTCATAGGATCCTCACTATGACCCTCACTACTACGTGCTGACAGCAGAGAGGGCTGCTAATGGTTTTAGAGCCACCTGGCTTCAATCTCACTAGAAGCAATAGGAAACAATAGCCATCTTTACTAAGGGCAGCCACATGGGTGTACACAAAAGGTGTATGGGAATGGCAGCTATTCTGTTGTGAGGGTGGATTGTAGTTTCAGTCCCAATGAGAAGAAAGGGCACTGGAAGCCATTTTAATCAAGTAGAGATTGCTTGTCATGTCATTCCTAGATCATATGAAACTGGAAATAACAATCTGTAAGGACGGATTGAGTTACAGCAGCTCCACCCCATTCTCCAAGGAGAAGACTGAGGATCAGGGATGGTGCCTTCTCCATATCCCCTGAACAACCATGGTGTTTCCATGGTAACTAAGGCTCACTTCTATCTCATTATACCCTAGTGCCAAAAGATTTCCATAGGAACTGAGACTCACTGCTCCCTCCCCCCTCACAATGAGAAAATGCGTCCATGTCAACTGAATCAGGGAAATCAACCAACTAAACACAAATAAGGGTTATTTTCTTAGGTGTGCCACAAAGGGCCACTCTGGGCCTCGTGTCCATTCAGTGCAAGGGGCAGGAGATTCCCCCCCTCTCCCCGCCATCTTGGAGATGTGGAACCTGTGCTCATCTCTTCCATAGCACACAGAGATCCCCTTCAAAGCTTGGGAAGTCATCCCCAGGAGCAGGCTGGGGTATAGTATCTCAGGCCCCATTCCTCTGGATGGCCCCAGCCTCATGTCCTCGCTGTACTGGGCAAGTTCCATGGACATACACTAAAGCAGGGATGTCCAGTGAATGTTTTGAAGCTACGCAGATTACTGCTTCTGCCACAGACCTGATGCTGCCTCGGGCACTGCTGTTTCTTCAGACTCTGTTGCCTCCCGAGAACCAGGCTGTGAGCTGGCAACGCTCCTCAATCCTGGGCGATGTTATGTCAGGAGGTAAGCTAACAGGATGGCTGGAGCAGGGACAAGAAGAGGGCAGTGGGAACCAGCAATGGAGGAATTGGAGAGCAACACTGTCTCTCTATTGCTTTTCAGTGCGGAGGAAACCAAAGCCAAGGCTTTCCAGGATGGTCAGTAACAGAGGCATGGCAACAGTGCCATCAGGGTAAGGTGAATGTGGGCTGAGTGTTGCTGCTCAATGTTTCTGCTTTGCTGCGACAGGCCAAGTAGTGGACCTTGGTGTGAAGCGGGGCCTGGAATTAGCAATCCTAGGGAATACACTTTGGGAGACAAACATTGCCACTTAGCAGGATGATTCAATCAGATTCCAGCTGACCTGACACAGTGGGTGTTGGGTAAGATCATTCCCGGTGTATGGTTGCTAATCAAGTTCTCTGAATCAGTATAGGGTCTTCCCTTAGCTTCCCTAGCCTCTGTCAGGTAGAGGATGCCACAGCAGCTTCCTTGATTTCCATCACGATTGCCACCCTGGGACTTTACTGAAGCCTGACAGACACCTCCTATAGACCTGAGAAATGTTTTCCCGACTGACTATATGCTTAATGAAATAACAAAGATGGAAGCGTCAAAGTGACGTGTTTAGTGAAGAGCAAAAAATGAAAATTGCTCATCGAAACACTTTCACAAATGCTTAACAAATACGTCCAAAGGAAATCAGGGTAGTTTTCGTGGACAGTTCCCTCATCACAAAAGAGGATAGCTTCATAATGAATGTTATGTTAGGGGCATAGTTTGACAATAGCCGTTGGCTTCTCTGTCTGCTTGATCTGGTAGGAAAGTCAGAGTCATGATTTTGTGACATGATGCCTTGTTGCCATAGAAATGCCTACCCCTGCTTGCCTCTCATGATGGCCCATTTTGTGGATGGCTGCGTAAGCAGAAGAGAGGGTGCTATGTCTTAGTCACTTCCTCTCTCCCCGTGAACGGATCTTGCAAAGACATATAACGGGCTCACACATATATTCCATATCCTTGGGCCCTTGGGACATGATGACGCTTTTGCCGCTGTCTTCATTGCGTTTGACACATCAAGGATTGAACTGGGGAACCCCAGAGCCAAAAAAAATAAAGCAATAACTGCAGCTGCTTGAAGTAAAGAGAAGCACCTTAGGCACTTTGTCACATAAAGACATCTGTGTCAGGAACAAGGCCTTTCACCTGTGCTTGCTCAGTGCTCCTGACACACTAATGAGGCAGTTGGGCTGCCTGACAGATCGCCTCCCTGACTGGGTGGGGAAGCTAGCAGGCCCATTTTTGAGCCCAGCAGTAACAATAGCTTGCCCTGCTCGTGCTCTGCTCCTCCACAGCTCCAGCCTTGTTCCCGTCCTGTCCCAGCCATGCTGCTGCCTTTCCTGACTCCCAGTAATCCAGTTCCGACCCTCAGCTCTGATTCCTGACCCTGACTCTGACTTCACTCTTGCCTCTGGGATTTGGACTCTGACTCCGGTTCTGACCTTCAGCCCTGCTTCTGGTTCTGGTTCTATCTCAACCTCTGAATCTGGCATTTGGACTCCAATTTGGGCTCCTGCTCCAACAACTAGTCCTGGCTGCCCGTGTCCCAGTCTCTTGACGATCTATGACACACGCTCACTATAGGGTTACACTTTGACTGTGAATGGTATTTAGTGCCTAGAGTATAGTGTGGGACATCAGAGCACTGGTGACGCTGCTAGACTTCCCAAAGCTTCTGAGTCTCCCTTCCACACCAGTAGGGTTCCCAGACTAAAAATGGGGCGGAAAAGAAGCTACCTCCTGGAATGTAAGTAGCAGTGGCAACTTCTCAAGGCATTTCCTCAGAACTAGCATCGTCTAATGCAGCCAGGGTGTCTCTGAGAACTGATGATACCCAGTTGCCCTAGTCCTGCCACGGGCCTTGACTTTGTGTCACAGTAAAGCCCCCTTGTCATTTAGAGCAGGAATCCAAAGGTTGTTAACTCCCATATGCCAACAATTTAGGGGCTGACTTAACAGTCACTAAAGTCCACAAGGTGATTTTCCATTGATTTCGCTGAACATTGAATCAGGCCTGAACCGAAGAGAACTGACGGCTGTTCACACACAGTGATTACTACAGGGCTTATTGGCCATTGACCACCTCTCAAGTTCCTCTTTCTAAGCCCAAGAGTGAACTGAGCACACAGGACTTCCTGTATCCTCTTGTAACGTAGGAAGATGCCAGTAGAAGGAGCCATATAATAACACAACATTGTTAGGGTTCAAAGACATCTACAGGGCATCACTTGGTGAAAATGTGAGAAGGTGGAGGGATTCATATATCTAACTGAAAGATGGACGTTGAAAACAATGAAAAGGACTCTCTCTCAACACAGCTTTGAAAGTTTGCCTGAAATAGGCATCCTAAGCAATAGAGACAAGTTCTTCTTCAACAACTGTTTCCAATGGAGAAGATCTGAAATGCCTCTGGGAGCTAATTAACTGGGGATATGACACACTGTCTATGCAATTTACTCTAAATATTTCTGCTATAACTTCACAGTCGAGAGAGACAGTTTTTCCCAAAGATCTTGTTAAATCTTAAATTTTGCACAGTGAGGGATAGAGAAAGTCCTAGATCTGAGGCTTTGTGAGTTGTGGAGAGGTAGATTTAAAAAGATCCCTGAGTGCTGTCTTGACCAAACCACTTCTTCAGTTCACTAATTTATTCCTCACAAATCTTCACAGAGGAGCAAAGGACATCCTAAAAAGGGCTTGTAAAGATAGGTGTTTGGATGAAATTTACCAACCAGAAAATCTATATTGCAGGGAGTATCTTATGTCCTTGTAAATCACCCTTATCACTCTGCAAATGCTTAGAGTTGTTCAGACCTGAACTCCTTCACCATTGAAGCAGGTTAGAAGCTGGGAAGATAAAACCCATCACCATCCAGGTAAGTATTTGGATCTGCAAATACAATTCATGTAAGTGTTCTAGTAAGGTTGAGTCTTTTATACTGTTCTTCCCCTGGTTTACTCTGGTAATGGTGAAGAAATGACAGCATTTTATTAGGATTCACTCCAATCTAATTCCACCCATCCATAAATCAGTCTCTAATTCATCTGGAGTACTGTGTGTTGAATTACTCTAAAATCTTTATTACAAACTTTTCTCTTAAAAAATCTTCATATTGCTATTTGTTTATTTTAATTTTAATTTAGATATGTATAGAATAGGTTTAATAGATGCAGGTTCATAAGCAATAAAAACCTTCTCTCTCCTATGTTTAATCCATTTCTGCTTATCACTCATAAATACTTTCTTTTGAATGACAGGAACTTTAATTCAGTCATCTCATGCCAAATGATAACACGTTCAGAGTCAAGTTCACCAGTAGGCTGCAGCTGCTTCCACGGCTCTGGTGAAATAATTTAACTGGCTAGTTGAACAGAGTTTATAGTTGCTTTGCATTTCTGGAGCAGCACAAAGTGTATCAGTGAATCCAGCTAATACATTTTTGTTTTAATTGGGCTTTTTTGTAAACTTGGTCAAAATTCTCCACTGAAATAATTTTTAAATTAAAATGGATTTTCAACTAATGCAAACTTTTGTGAAATAATTTTCAGTTTCTCTGATGTTTGTGATGAAAATAAGCAGGGACCAGTTTTCATGCATTGGCTCCTTAATGAGACAGCTCACTTTCATGTTTGCATGTACAAATCAATAATTTTGAGCATTTATGTGCCCAAATGCAAAGGTAAGAGACATGGTCATCCTGGTTGAAACCTGAGATTCATGAAGGTATTTTACAATGTCTTAAGAATAAAATTCAACGCATAACATGGAAGCGCTGGTTGCAAAGAATAGTTATGGTTGACTTTTTCACTTATATTCAAAGATTTTGACGATTCGATTGCTCTCTTTGTTATGTATGAAGAATAGAAAGAATCATCCCCAAATGTTCCACAGTGATTATTTGAGTGTATAGTGTTCATGCATTTCAGCAACTCAAGCTGATTTCCTATTGTTCTTTCAGTTACACATTGACCATTTTTTCTTTTGATCAAAGCCTGCCATTTTGGTCAATGAATCTTGATATTCATTTCATCATTGGTTGATATCTGACTATTATTCATATTCTTGTTTTGTGTCATGGCAGGTGGATTTGCTCTACATAGCATACCCATTATTTACATGGACCTGGCAGGGAATGTGACTGAATTTATCCTCTTGGGACTCACCCAGAATCAGGAGTTGCAGCAAGTGTGTTTTGTGCTGTTTTTCCTCTTCTATGTTGTTATCGTGCTGGGAAATCTCCTCATCATTGTCACTATTAAGTGCAGTGAGCATCTGAACTCCCCTATGTACTTCTTCTTGAGCTACCTGTCTTTTGTAGATATCTGCTACTCTTCTGTCACAGCCCCCAAACTGATAACAGACTTCCTTGTGGAGAGGAAAACCATCTCCTTCAATGGCTGCATGGCACAGCTCTTCTGGTCCCATTTCTTTGGGTGCACCGAAATCTTCCTTCTCACAGTGATGGCGTACGATCGCTACATTGCAATCTGCAAACCTCTCCATTACATGACCATCATGACTGGGCACATGTGTGGCTGGTTAGTGGTGGCTTCATGGGTGGGTGGCCTTGTGCATTCCATGGTTCAGACTGTCCTGACCATTCAGTTGCCCTTCTGTGGGCCCAACGAGATCGACCACTACTTCTGTGATGTGCACCCTTTGCTGAAATTGGCCTGCACTGATACTTACATGGTTGGTGTCATGGTGGTTGCCAATAGTGGGATGATTTCCCTGAGCTGTTTTGTTGTGCTGGTTGTGTCCTATATCATCATCTTAGTCTCCTTGAGAACTCACTCCTCCAAAGGGCGTCGTAAAGCTCTCTCCACCTGCGCCTCCCACATCACCGTAGTGATTATATTTTTTGGGCCATGTATCTTTATGTACTTACGACCTTCCACCACTTTCTCCGAGGATAAGATGGTTACTGTGTTCTACACTATTATCACCCCCATGCTGAACCCCTTGATCTACACCCTGAGAAATGAGGAGGTGAAAAATGCCATGAGAAAACTAGGGAGCAGAAAAATGACTCTAGGAGTGAAATGAAAAATCCGATGCGTGGAACGATGGTAGTTTTGCAAACTATCAATACTCAGCAGGTCTTTTAGATAAAAAAATATTTTAATATCATGGGGGTTCCCTTCTTCTTTAAAGACTCCTGGTGATTTCCTATGAACCCTGCTATTGCCTTCCTATTTAAATACAAAAGCTTGCAATATTGAAGGCTGAGTGAAGAGTGAAAAGCATTTCCAAATTTTCAGCTAATTTCAGTTTGACTATTTATTATTATTTTTACTGTCATGGTGATCTCCCTGGAGCAGCATGGCCCAGTGTATCGGGCTCCTAGGCTGTGGCTCAGAAAACATGGATACTTATCTTAGTTCTGTCACAATATGGCTTTGGGTCAGTCACTTGCTTTTACTGAACCTCTATTTCCCTTCCCACCTTTTTCCAGTTTAGTCTATCATGTCTTTAGGGCACGGACTGTCTCTTACTGTATGCTTGTATGCCACCTGGCATATGGGGTCCTGATCTCAGCTGAGACCAGTAGGCAAAGCTGCAATACGGTAGTAATAATTCAGTATTATCTTGCCATGCATATTTAAGAATGTGCACGTTGTGCAGGTCTGTTACCTGCATATATATATATAAGGGTATAAAACGGTGTGACTTCTTCTGAGCTGTACACATGTAATGGTTTTGCTATGCCCCTTTGGAAACAAGTAACATTATAAGTGAGGGGAAAAGGAAGCTTATTGCATCTTATATGTAGCATACAGAATTCCAAACCATCCTGCTTCCGATTTATGTACAATGCAATTTATATCATGTCAGTGCAGGACATTGTAGTCAAATGGGTGTGCAATGCAGGACTCTCTTGAAGCAGAGATTCTCTGGATTGAAGGATAGGAAGTGGTTTTTTTGACTTATTTGGAAAGTTTGTGAGAGGACAAGCTATAGGCATTTGATATCCAGTGCATGACCTTTTGAATCTCTATTTCCCTTTCCAACTTTTGCCAATTTAGATTGTAACGTTTTTAGGGCAGGGACTGTCTCTTACTATATGTTTGTACAGCACCAAGCACATGGGATCCTGATTGCAGTTGAGGCCAGTAGGCAAAGCTGCAATATTACTAACAGAAATCATTTTGCATGATTTTCTCGTGAACATTTAGGCATGTGGACATTGTGAAGTTTGTTAAATGCACATTTAAGATGTATAACATGCATAAATAAGAGCATAAAATTGTGTGAATTTTTGGGAGCTCTTCATATGTAAATTTTTTACTATGCCCCTTTGCAAGCAATTAACATTACAAGTGAGGGAGAAATAAATTTCATCATCATTTTATTGCATCTGAAGTGTACCAAGCAAAATTCCAAACGACCCAGCTTTACATTTATATACAAAGTGATTTTTGTCATGTCAGTGTAGCACATTTTAGTTACACTGCCCACATATTGTTGTGCAATATAGGTCTCTCTTGAAGCAGGGCTTCTGTGGTCAGAAGGATAGCAATGGTTCTTTCAACACATTAGGAAAGACAATGGTTGTGAGTGAAAATGGTTAAGGCTTTTGAAATCCAATGCATGACCCATTATGAACAACTCCACCCTACTTTGAACGTTAATATCTTGCAAAAAAAGCAACCACCCTTCCTCAGAATTCACTTTCTCTAACTATCTCTTGGAAGTCAAGGCTGGATCCTCTTCTCCTCCCCACATCTCTGGATTGTTGGTAAATTGGGGTGGGATGGGTTGGAGAGATGGGGTCTTTCTCATTTCTTATCAAGTCTGTTCTCTCGCCTTCCTCTTGACACTCACTGCTCACCAGCACCTGGACAACGCACCTAGGAATTACTGTCTTGAGGGTCTGTCAGGTCTGGCTTGATGCCCAAACCCTTGAATTTTGGCTGTGACATATGCTGTTCCAGTGTTTTGAATTCCTAGGAATTGTGACCACACTGCCTTGTGAACCATTATCTAGCCAAACACCTATCGAGCTGCACAGACACAGAAAGTATCAAGTCTGATATCCAGCTGGCATAAATCAGTGTAGCTTCATTGAGACAAACTGTCCCATTTTATGTAAATCAACATATCTGTATCAAAGTCAATGGGTCCGACTCCCCTGCTGACATAAACTGACACTGGTTTTTAGGAGCTACACGAATACACTAATAATTAATAAGTGTGTGCAGGCTTACAGCTGTGTTAATTAACTCCCATTCAGGATCTGTCTCAATTAACTTTTAAAACGAGAGCTCCTTAGATCCAAAAATAACTTCTTTTGCTTCCTGTTCTCATCCCTTCTAACTACGATCAGAGACTCTCCACGAAATCCTTTAACAATACTTAGAGTGTGTTCCCCTGGGTATAATTAAAAGTTGGTTTTAAAGTGGTCCGGGTGTGACGCAACTTATGAATAAGCTACAGCAGCCAATCCAATTCCAGTTTTCAGCTACAGGCCCACAAGTCTATGCACACACCAGAGAAACATCAAAAGTTTGTCTCCTAGCATGAGACTGATGCAGTACAAAGTTTAATTGCTTTCCAAATGATGCCAGAATCAGAGTTTGGTCCCCAGGTGCATGAATTTCTATTTAACTTGGCTTACCTATTTCTGCTTCCACTCCTCATCAGAAGATAAACGACTGCCCGAAGAAGAGAGTGGATTGGTCAGAGTGAGGGAGGGAAGCTGCCAGCAAATTAGGTCAGGTTCTGCCAGCAAGGACAGAAATAACCATTGCTCCATTCTGATCTCAGAGGGACCTTGGTTTGAAAATTTAAGTCAATGCCGATGACTTAATGTCCTTCCCAGATTCCTAAGTAGGTCATGAGTGACCTGCAGATGGCATAGAGGCACCCTAAGAATAGATCTTATTTCTGGTCACGAGGGCAGATTTACACATCATCAGACAGCACTGCATTGTCAGGCCAACATCATAGTTTAAATAGCTCTTTATAAATCAGGTTTCCGATGCTGTTCACACTGAAGGACTTTATCTCTGGAGCAAGTGAGAGCAGTGGAGATTAAACTAAACATCACTCAGGAAAGCATCGGCAATGCAGCCAGTGTAAGTGTCCCATCTGTCTGTCTGTCTGTCTGTCTCCCTTGATGCAGATTAAACCAATTACTTCTTGTCCTCGCTTCATTGGATATGGAGAATAATTGATCATAGTCCTTTTTATAAAAATCTTTAACATATTTGAAGACTGCTTAGAGGTCTTTCCTTAGTCTTCTTTTCTGAAGACTAAACATGCCCAGTTTTTTAAACTATTCCTCATGGGACAGGTTTTTCTAAACCTTTTAATAATTTTTGTTGTTCTTCTCTGGACTCTCTCTAATTTGTCCACATCTTTCCTGAAATGTACTCCTCCTTAGCAATTTGTCCATGTTTCCATTTTTTGTAGGACTCTTTTTTTTTTTATTTTCAGATCCCTAAAGAGCTCCTGATCCAGCCACATTGGTCGCTTTCTATTCTCCTCATTTTTCCTTTGCAACTATCCTTTGGGATAGTTTTCAGTTGTGACTTTAATACTGTCTCCTTAAGAACCTGCCAGCTCTTCAGACCTCCTTTTTCCCCTAAGATTTTCTTTCCACGAGAGCTTACCTACTAGTTTCCTGAGTTTGTTAAAATCTGCTTTTTTGAAGTCCATTGTCCTTATTCAGCTGCTCTCACTCCTTTACCATAGAATCATGAAATCTATCATTTCAGGTTACTTTCATTCATATTGCCTTCCACCTTCAGATAAACATTCACCACTGAAATGCAGCCTCTTCTGAAGTGAAATGCAGCCTCTTCTGAAGTGAAATGCAGACGTTATTTAAGAACACAAAGTAGCATTATAGAAAAGTTTAGAATCAGAAGTCAAGACACTGTACCTTATCCTACCAAAAGAAAATGAAAAGAAAAAAACCCTTGAGAAATGGCATATATGGATATTAGAGTTCACTTTTTGCTATTTATGCTGTTGCTGTAATCCACTAAATAGTAAAGATCCTTATTTGTCTCTAGATGTATCAAATCTGGAAAGGAATACATAAAACTTGGGTTAAATGTCAACTTCTGTTCACTGGATACAACTAGTAGAGCTGTCCAGGAAATAAAAATCCCTTCTGTGCCTCTCCGGGAGCTGGAGCTAGAGGGAAGTGAGGAGTGTGAAATATTTCAAGTTTTTAAGTTTCAGCTGATCTCTAGCTTACAGGTTCTCTTTTTTTTTTGGTTGTTGTGAAAATGTTGAAATTTTTTGTGACAGTCAGGCACTTTTTGTGAAAGTTTCCTTTTGTTAAAGCCCGAATTCTAAGTAAAAACACAGTGGTGATTGGAATTTTTCAGCCAGCTCCCACTACAGAGGAAGGAGTTATAACAGGGCTTTTGAGCACACACAAGGCACAACAAGATCAATTGGCTGGAAGCTGAAGTGAGATCATTTCAAACTGGAAATAAGGTGTCTGTTTGTAACAGTGAGGGCAATTAACCAAGAGAACAATTTAGGAAAGGATATGGTTGATTTCACTGGACAAGAAATTTTTTCGAAAGTGTTGCTTCCTCAGAATTTTTTTTGATTATGCTAGACTGCTTGAAGCTGAACACAAATATAATTTCAGACTACTTATATCATGTAGGAATTTGGAGAAACAAGAAATTGACTTTTATTGAATGTAATGCATTTAATTGCATAACGGTGCTTTGCAATAATTAAACTGAGCTAAAAATGTTTTGTTGGTGATTTTCATTTGTACTCAGTGTCTGCGGCTTCTCGTTTAAGTGTCCAACAATTATCAGCCAGCATTGATGGATTCCAGTTGCCCTGATACCGTTTTTCCATGATTGCAATGTCCTGGTGAAACCTTTCACCATGCTCGTCACTGACTGGGTATTCAATGGATTCCTTGTTTTTAGCAGAGAACCCAGACACATTGGTCAGACAGAAGTAACAGTCTATCATATGAGCCTTCTGCTCTTGCCATATCATCAAGACAGCAAACGGCAAAGGCTTCCGAGTACCTCTGAGCCAAGCTCTAAGATTGACAGTGCATGTTGCGTAACAAATGTGAGGAGCCCAGGCTTTGTCCTGATCACCAATTTTACAGCCAAAGTGGAGCTCATACGCTTTCTTCATACATGCAGTCATGCTCTGTCTTTGAGGTTTAAGCATATATTCGCCACAAATCTAACAGAACGTATCGGGGCTGTTGCGACATTGGTGAGACATTTTGCTATCACAAATCCTCCTGAAAATACAATTGCTTTATTATTGTGAGTACACACAATGTGCTATGCGCATACAGCATGCGCATCAACATGAATGCAAACTGATATAAATGGAATGCATAGAATGGTGTATGCAAAATGCTTTTATAGACTTTCTAACACCTGTCCTGCCAGCATCCGCCCTGCCTAAGCCTTAGCATTCCCCTGCATGTTGTGTGGCCTGCACTAAGTGCCGTGTCACTGCATGCCCCGGCACACTTGGACACAAGATAGAAAACTTTTCAGCTTACATTGTGGGCAACATTTTAATAGATTTAAATTATTAATTGAAATAACAAATATAGGCTATTTCAAAAAAACGGTACATGATAGGGAAATTTCATGGTCATTTCCGTAATTAGCAGCCCAAAATCTATAAGATACAGCCAAAAGTATTCAGGAAGCAAAATCTTTGTTGTTCAGTGTTTTCCATCACTTGAAGTCTTTAAATCAAGATAAGGTATCTTTCTAAAAGCTAAACTCTAGCTCAATCACAAGTTCAAATTCTTGGTGTTGATGTAAAAATGCTGGTGAAATTCTCTGATTTGTGCTATACACAAGGTCAGGCTAACTGATCATATTTGTCCCCTCCAGAGGTGGTGCTAGCCCATTGCAGGCCCTAAATATGAATATTCCCCCCCAACACATTATAAAAAGTGAGTAAGGGGCCCTCTTGAGCTGCTGAGAGCCCTAAGCAATTGCTTAGTCTGCTCATGCCTAGTGCCAGCTCTGGTCCCCTCTGACCTTAATTTCTACGAAACTATGAACTGAAACGTTGAGGGAAAAATCATCCTTAATAATGTTAAAAAACTTCCACAAGTGATATCAAATAGCTTGTCTATAGCCCTATTATATTTACTATATATCTTGTGAGCTAGGATGCAAAAGCTTTTGCGAGGAAAGGGTAAATTCCCATTAGAAAGGGTAAATTCCCAGCTCTATAACAAGGCTAAAAGGTACCCATTTCTAGCTGTGATCATGTATAAGATACTGGATCTTAGAGCTGTCTTTAGTTCTGGTCTAAATGTTACCAGCTCTGAAATGCAGAACAGTATAATTAAGAGATGATGGGGAGAAGCTAGAGGGAACGCCTCATTTGGCCTAGTATGTAATAGACTGGACTGGGACTCAGGAAAGACCTGGGATACAGTTCCCAGGTTTGCTGGGCAACATTGATCAAGTCACTTCACTTCTCTATACTTCAGTTTCCCCATATGTAAAATGGCATTGATGATATCTGTCTTTTTTGTAACGTGCTTTAAGATCTAGTAATGAAACATGCTGTACAGTAGGTAGGTATTGTATTATTTTAGGGGACAGCAAGAAACATTTTGTAGCTGGTGAGTCAAAACAAACACAGACAAACAAAACAAATGTCTATACAAAAAATGTTCAGTGGCTTAGAACATTTGAATTGGCACAATAGGGATGGATTGGTAGGCAGAGTGCAGGTGAAACTGTCAAAGTCCTTCACAAACACAATGCATCATGTGATCTTGTTGTTTATCATGTGATTCTCTGGTACACTTGATCTCTCCACCATACACAAAATGTTCTGTAAACGTAGAGCTGGGTGAAATTGTTCAGCTGAAACTTCAGGGTAAAATATTCAGATTCAGCAAAATGGTGCATGAATTCATGTCAATTTTGCTGCATTGTGCTAGTTGGGAAAAAACCTCTCATAAAATAATTCCAGGAAAATCAAAATTCCGGTTTCTGGCTTGAAATGACATTTCATTAAAAAATTTCCTATACTCTTTTTTTTGTGTGTGAAAAACTAATCCATTAAGAATGCAAAAATGTGTTAAATCAAGCCAAACATTTTGTTTCAGGTCAAGAAAAATGTTTCTTTGATCTGTTTTTTTGTTTTTTAAATTTGGTTTGTTGAAAAATTTGAAGGGAAAAAAAAAAACGGTTTTAGTTCAACCCAAAACCATTTGATTCCTCCCAGGCTTTTAGAATTGCAACGAAACAAACATTTCTGTCATTCACACACTTCTATAAATATCTTTGCTTGGTTATTTATAAGTGCATGTCTTGATGTTGTATGATGGACTTCATTATTCCCCAGCCCTGAGCGTGATTGTATTTTCACCTTCCCACCAGGTTTTCTATGAAGGCCTGAAGCTATGGAGCAGGGGAACCACACGATGGTGATGGAATTTGTTCTCCTTGGACTTTCCCACTCTAGGCAGGTGCAGCTTGTATTTTTTGTCCTTTTCTTACTGTCCTACATGGTGACTGTGCTTGGCAATCTCCTCATCATCGTCACCATACAGGCCAATTCCTGTCTGACCTCACCCATGTACTTCTTCCTCTGCAACCTGTCCTTCATTGATCTCTGCTACTCCTCCGTCACCTCCCCCAGGATGCTGGCTGACTTGCTCTCTCAGAGGAAGACCATTTCCTTCAATGGCTGCATGGCCCAGCTCTTCCTCCTGCATTTTGTGGGGGCATCAGAGATGTTCCTGCTGACGGTGATGGCTTACGACCGCTACGTCGCCATCTGCAAGCCACTGCGCTACATGTCCATCATGAGCAGGCCCGTGTGCTGCATGTTGGTGGCCACTTGTTGGATGGGAGGCTTTGTCCATTCCATTGTACAAACCATTCTTACTGTCCGCCTCCCATTCTGTGGCCCCAATAAGATTGACAATTATTTTTGCGATGTGCCCCCTGTCATCAGACTCGCCTGCATCAATATCTACATCATTGAGTTGCTCATGGTCTCCAACAGTGGCCTGATCTCCCTGGTTTGCTTCCTCGTGCTGCTTGTATCCTACACAGTTATTCTAGTCACTGTCAATCTTCGCCTCAGAGATGGGAAGTGGAAGGCCCTGTCCACCTGTGCGTCACACATCATGGTTGTCACCTTGTTCTTTGGGCCCTGCATGTTCATCTATCTACGGCCCTTCTCCAACTTCTCTGCTGACAAGGGTGTCTCCGTCATTTACACCGTCCTCACCCCAATGGTGAACCCTCTGATCTACACCCTGAGAAACAAGGAGGTGAAGGATTCCATGAGGAGATTATGGAGCCGGCACAGGTTATCCACAGAGAACTAAACCTAGGAGCATTCAGAGAGATTTCCTTACTGCAAAACAGAAAAGGTGCTTCCAATGGTTTCATAACTCACAATGGTAGTGAAAAGAGTTTATCCCTTAGTTCAGATACTAGAGATTCTTATTGCTAGTACAGAAGGTGACTGCTTCAAACCCCACTGTTAGCCCAAGCTAGGTGGGTTATAAAAATGGAGCTTAACAGGAGGCTTGAACTTGGGAGACTTCAGATGCTTGGGACAAATTTCTCAGCATGGGGAAATATGGACTCAAGTCTGCTATAGTTTAGGTAACTATCCCCCGCTCTGGAGGCTGAGCCACAGAAGATGTCTATGATTACTTTCATTACAGCAGTTAATCTTTTAGCTCAAGCGGTAGCTATAGGTCATGGAAAAAACTCTTGTATAAAGGGAGATTGAACAGACTAGGACAGTTTAAGAGATGAATAAGAGGGGCTGTGATAAAAGAATATAAAGTAATAAATGGCACAGAGAAGACTGACAGGGAAATTCTGTTCTTCCTGTCTCGTAACACAAGAACAAAAGGAAAGTCAATGAAATTTAAAGGTGAGAAATTCAGTGTACTTACCTCTGCATGATTAATGAAAATAAGAAATCAAAACTATTCAGAGTCTAAAATGAAATGTGATGTTTGACAATGTAGCATTAAAAATAGTAGGAGAACCAATCAATACAGGTACAACAGTTACCTTTTGAATTATAATTCTTTTAAAAAACAAAATCGCTTCCAACCCATAGTCGTCTTTTTTGTGGTTTTTTCTTTCTTCTCTTCACTCCTTGCCTTTCCATCTGCCCAACTTCTCATATTTTGATGTAGAATTGTTTGTTGGCTTTGGTGAGTTCTAAAGCTGGTCAATTTTTCTTTTTGGCTAATAGTGTATTGTTCTCCTCTGGACTCTCTCCAATTTTTCCACATCTTTCCTAAGGTGTGGCTCTCAGAATTTGACTCAGTGCTTCAGTGGAGGCCTTACCAGAACCAAGAAGAGTAGGACAATAATCTCACATGTTTCACAACCAGTACTTCTGATAATGTACCACTGAATGGTATTAGCCTTTTTCAGATGCTCTTGAATGAATTCACACACCTAGGAAAATGATAAAAGACAAAACCACACCACCTGTGGATGAGCACTTTTCACAAAGTGCTCACTCTATATTTGACCTGTGTCAGTCCTCATCCTCAAAGGAAACCTGCACAATATTTTCAAAAGATAAGTCTGGAAGCTTAACATCATAACTTTGCTAGACACTAAAAATCATGGACTGAACAGAGACCCTGGATTTATGGTTTATTACAACAATCTGTAACCCACTACCAACCACTCTGGCCTGCCCCCCACAACTGTTTTCCTCCCTCACTTTCTTTCCTCCTTATGACTGGAGGGGTTTTAATGGGCCACTTCACTTTGATAGATCCCTTGAAATATGTATTAACTACTTAGGCTAAACAATCTGTTCCATCTTATACGTAGCTGTGACTCTCCTGAGTTAGTTCCCAAGACCCAAAGAAGAGCTCTGTGTAAGCTTGAAAGTCTGTCTCTCTCATCAACAGACATTGGTCCAATAAAAGATATTATCTCACCTACCTTGTCTTACTAAAATTAAGATATATCATGTCTACTTCCCTCCTATCCACTAGACCAGTAACCCTGTCAAAGGCCTGGTCTACACTTACCTTCTGGATTCGGTGGCAGTCGACAGGAGATACGCAAGTGACCTAAAAAACTTGTGAATCTCCCGTCGACTTCGCTGCATCTGTTCTGCGCACCGTCCACACTGCGCTGTGCCAACGGGAACAGCGTTCCTGTCAACGCAGCGCTACGCCACTTATGGAGGTGGGTTTCCTCTGTTGATTTCTGGATCAACTGAGCGGGTCTACACAGATCGCTCAGTTGATCCAGAGACATTGATCTGATGGCGGCAAATTTTCCGCCGTCAGTATAGATGTAGCCAAAGACTGTTTGTATTGACCTTAATGGGGCCATGAACTGGTCCTTAGATCTTTGTTCAAACCGTTCTTGATTTAACAGCAGCCCTGATCAAGTAACCCTTGCATTGTAGAGGTGATGATACACAGGAGTGGGCAGGGTTGCTGAGACCTGGTCTACACTGGTAATAGGGTCGATGTAATGCCACTTACACTGACCCCCTAATGTATGTGTCTCCACTGGCCCATAAGTTCCGTTGATTTAAAGGACAGTAAAAGTCAACCTAATAGAACCACCTCTGCAAGTGGTGGGGCACTGAATTCGAATTCCATGGCTTGAATTTGTGTCAGTGTAGGCAGAGCGCAATGTACATCGATGCCATTGGCCTCTGGGAAGTATCCCATAATGTCCCGCTGTGACTGTTCTGGACATTCACGCTCTGCTGTAACATGGCCACGTTCACAGGAAATAGCTCCTCCCCTCAAGCTGTGGGAAATTTTGAATTTCCATTTCTGGTTTAGAGAGAGAAAGAGTGGAGAGAGCTTTGTAGCTGAACTGCTCATGGCGACTGCACAGCCCAATGGTGCTTCAGCTTGGAGTTGACCAGAGGTCTTGGATCTCATCAGTCTGTCGGGGGAAGGATCTGTTCTGGCTCAGCTGTGAAGCAGCAAACAAAATTGAGATATATACAAGAAGATATCTCGTGGCATGTTGGAGAAGGGACACAACAGGGATATGCAGCAGTGCTGCGTTAAGATCAAAGAGCTAAGGCAGGTTTATCAGAAAACTAGGAAGCTAACAGCTGTTTTGGCTCCTCACCCAAAACATGCTGCTTTTATGGGGAGCTGATTGTAATTCTCAGCAGGACCCCACCACTATGCCACTGCACAGCACAGCCATTCATTACTGCAGTTTGCTGCAAAACCAGTTTTTCAACTCTTCCCAAAGCCGAAGCACTCTGACACACTGGCTCTGAGCATAGTGCTGGAATCTGGCTGCTCAAAATTTGCAGCCAGCCTATCAGCCTCCACGGCCCAACCCTGGGAGAACATTTCCCCCTTAATTTCACACAAATTATGGCGCACACAGCACACAGATATAGCTGATGGTATGTTCTTTTCACTGATGTCAAGCCTCGTAAGCAGACATCTCCATCTGGGTTTTAAATGGCCACATGTACGTTCCACCACCATTCTGCATTTGCTGAGCCTGTTGTTGAAATGCTTCTTCTCACTCTCCAGGTGCCCAGTGTAGGGCTTCCTTAGCCAAGGGATCAAGGGGTGGGCAGGATCCCACAGGATCACTATTGGCATTGCCACATCCCCAGTGTTTATTTTTTGGTCAGGGAAGAAAGTGCCCTCCTGCATCTTATTGAACAGATCCACATTTCTAAAGATGCGCACTTCATGCACCTTTCCAGACCACCCCACGCTGATATTGGTTAAACGTCTCCTGTGATCCACAAGGGCCTACAACACCATTGAGAAATATACCTTCCAGTTTATGTACTCTGTGGCAAGGTGGTCAGGTGCTAGGATAGGCCATCCATTGCCCCTTCCCCCCTCCCAGTTTGGGACCCCCATTGTGGTAAACCTGTCCATTATGTCCTGCACGTTTCCCAAAGTCACTACCCTTCTTAGCAGAAGCCTATTGGTGGCCCTGCATGCTTGCATCACAGCAGCTCCAATGGTGGATTTACTGGCTCTGAACTGATTCCCAACTGACCGGTATCAGTCTGGGGTTGCCAACTTCCACAGAGCGATGGCCACTCGCTTCTCCACTGTCAGTGCTGGTCTCAAGGAAGTATTCACGCGCTTCAGGGCTTGGGACAGCTCCGTGCAAAATTCAAAGAAAGCGGCCTTTCACATACAAAAGTACTGCAGCCCTGCTCATCATCCCACACCTTCATAACGAAGCGATCCCACCAATCTGTGCTTGTTTCCTGGGACCAGAAACAGCGCTCCATGGACTGAAGATGATGCGTGACAGCCTGCAGCAAAAAGGAATTGTTCCACTCTATGGCTTGTAGCAGGGTGGCCTCTGTAATATCACTATTTTCCATGCTGCAGCTCCTCTTTTGCCTTTGAAAATACTGAAGGATAAGCCGTGAGGTATCTGTGATGCTCACAATGATACTGCAGAGCTGAGCGGGCCTCATGTCTCTCCGGCAATGGCATGCACGTGGCATAGAAAAATGGCATGAAAAAGTGTTTGCAGTTTGTTTGGGACAAGAAAGGAGGGAGCATGTTGCATCGTGGGAGGACGACAAGCTTCCCAAAAGCCTCTGCAGCTAGTTGCACTGTGGGATAACTCACATGGTGCTCTGCTTTGAATGTCAACCCAAGCTTGACGAGTGGGGACGCAGGAGCACGGCGCAAGGAGCGTCGTGTGATCATGCTTCTGTGACTTCTACAATTCGGCAGGTGAAAGTTGATTTAAAGTAAATCAGCTTCAGTCTGCAGTGTAGACGTATCCTTTGACAGCACAACAAAAAAACAAGATCTCAGGACCAAGGACCTGATTTGAACCTCATTGAGATCAACGAGAGTTTCTCCATTGATTACAATGGGCATTGGATTCAGACTTCAGATAGTAGGAAATAGTTTCTAAGTGTTATGGGGATTGTGCAAGGGAATTAATGGCCAAGGGAGGTTGTTGAGATGTTGTTAGAGCTGGGGTCATTAGAGCAGGTGTGAGGAAACACTGGAAGGATCAGCAAATCCTTGCTCTCCGTAAGGGGCAACACTGTCCTAGGATCCTATATGCTATTGAGGATTATCCACATCTGGGATTTCATACTGAGGCAAATATAAAGCTTTCCTTGATCCACAAAGCATGAGAGCGTGAGAATCAACCACAGATCTGTCTCATTGGTGATGAAAGTTAAGCCGGAAATTCACATAGGTCTCTTATAATCAGCATGACTAGTAACCTCTGATTAGGAAAGATGCTAGAATGAACACAGATTTAGCACCTGAGGCAGGTGCTAACCCATCTTCATGCATGGCAGAAGTGATGAAGCCCAGAGAAAGAAATAACTGAGAATGTAAGTTTGGGAAATCTCTTTCAGTGGATTTCACTTGCTATGTTCTTTCTTGATTTTAGATCTCAGGAATTATTTCCCCTTTCAATAAACCACAAAGTAAACATGGGTTTTGATTTGTAGAGCTAGATGACTTAAAAAAAAAACAGGGCAGGGAAATATGGTTTTCTTCCAAAAATGAAAAACAACTGTTCCCTTTTGGTTGTAGAATCTATGAATGTGCAGAATATTAATCACGCTGAATAGTCCTGCTGAAATCAATAGCACTACAGAGGTGCATAAAGTTAAGATTGTATTTCAGTAACACCCTGAATTGGAGACCTTGACATGTCTGGTATGCACATAATGGGAGTGAATTGGGTTGCTAATATCTTGGCTAGATATGCCACAATTTGCAGAAATTACACAAGAAATGGTATTTTGTACACATGCACACACATGCACACTTATAGCATTACATTGGTAGCTAACTTCTTTCAGACTCTATGAAGGGGTCAGATAATTGAATTATTTTCACCTCTATTCATAGCATTAAATGGGTGTCTTTTTGATTGAATGCACTCATAAGGGATATGATATGGATATTTATATATATTTAAAAGTCAAACACTAACTGACATTGCATTATTTTAATCATTTCTGTACTGATACCCATGAGAACTATTTTTTAAAATCATTGTCTTTTTCAGCCAACTGTAAGAATGTTCATATTAAACGGACAGTGACGCACTGCGGTAAAATGAGATATGTAGGAGATCACAGGATTGGACTGGTAGAGGTGCTCTGAATCAGAGCAGTGAATGGGCAGAAGGGTTATGGGTAAGGAGTCAGGGATATGAGCAGAGCTATGTGTGGTGAGCCCGGGCTGGAATATCAGGCAGGCTGTGGGACAAGATTGTGAGGCATCAGCAGAGATCTCCGTGTGTGCACATAGCCTGGGGCTGGAATTGCAAGGGGCTGGATGAAGGTTAGGATTCAACAGCATCTGCAAAACCATGGTCGGGGTCTCAAGTTTGAACTACCAAGGGGTGCAGCAGTTCAGGACTGAAGGGCACTGGCAGAGCTGCTGATGTATGTAAACTAATACCGGAACAAGATACAATTTACCAGCAAAGGTGTCATTGATGTTGTATTGAGAGCAAATGTCACCTTCCTGCTCTCATTTAATATTTTGCTGTTCGTGCATTCAGGTGTGGCATCAGCCCTTTTAGCCATAGTATCACACTGGGAGCACATATTAGATTGATTATCTACAACTATCTTAAATCCTCTTCACAGCCACTACTTTCGAATTTCTTGTGAGGCTAAGGAAAGCGCTTCCCAGAAGTCCAAGTAAATTTTACTTCAAACAATTTAGCAGCCAGAGCTGTAATCTTTGCAAAGAGCTATATTATATTTGATTCACAAGACTTATTGTCCATGAAACTGTGGGATTAATTACATTACCATCTTTTTGTTCTTTATTGGTTGAAGAGCATCTGTTCTTTTATTTTGCCTCAGATTGAAGTTAAATATTCTAAACATTGGCATGCCATCGACTTTCTTCCAGATCTTCCCCATTTTTCCAAGACTTACTAAAAATTAATTGCAGTGATCCAGAGAGATCCTTGGCCAACTCTTTTGGAAGTCTTGGGGTGTAAATTATCCAGGCCAGCTTATTTAAAAATGATGACTATAAAAGTGTTGTTTAAAATCCTCCTTAGATTAGAATTGGAATAGAAAGCATTTCATTATCATTATGTGATATCAGTATCATCTAGCATTGTTTTAAATAGAATCATAGAATATTAGAGTGGGAAGGGACCTCAGGAGGTATCTAGTCCACCCCCCTGCTCAAAGCAGGACTATCCTCAGCTAAATCATCCCGGCGAGGGTTTTGTCAAGCCTCAGCTTAAAAACCTCTTAGGATGGAGATTCCACCACCTCCTTAGGTTGCCCATTCCAGTGCTTCACCACCCTCCTAGGGAAAAACATTTTCCTAATGTCCAACCTAGACCTCCCCCACTGAAACTTGAGGCCGTTGCTCCTTGTTCTGTCATCTGCCACCACTGAAAACAGCCTAGCTCCATCCTCCCTGGAACCCCCTTTCAGGTAGTTAAAGGCTGCTATCAAATCCCCCCTCGTTCTTCTCTTCTGCAGACTAAACAGGCCTAGTTCTTTCAGCCTCTCCTCATAAGTCTTGTGCTCCAGCCACCTAATCACTTTTGTTGCCCTCTGCTGGACTATCTCCAACTTGACCACATCCTTTTTGTAGTGGGGGCCCAAAACTGGACACAATACTCAAAATGTGGCCTCACCAATGCCGAATAGAGGGGAATAATCACTTCCCATGATCTGCTGGCAATGCTCCTACTAATGCAGCCCAATATGTCATTAGCCTTCTTGGCAACCAGGACACACTGCTGACTCATATCCAGCTTCTTATCCACTGTAATCCCCAGGTCCTTTTCTGCAGAACTGCTGCCTAGCTCGTCGGTCCCCAGTCTGTAGCTGTGCATGGGATTCTTCCGTCCTAAGTGCAGGACTCTGCACTTGTCCTTGTTGAAACTCATCAGAGGAGGTATATTTACTGACCAATTCTGACCTTTCTTTATTTTTACAAAAGTGCATAAATATTTGTCTTTACTGAACTACTGGTGACTATGATGTTGATTATTATTAATGTGTTTATATGTATTGTGTTAACACCTAGGAGCTCCAGTCCTGGACTAGTTCTCCGCAGTGCTAGATACTGTACAAACACAGAACAAAAAGACAGAAAAAAGCAAAAGGTAATACAGATTTTTGATAAAGAAGAAAGGAAACAATCTTAGGGGATACTGTCCCTGAAGCCTAACTTCTATCACTAAAAAGTTATGTAACAAATATTAACAAATATTTGGAGAACAGACAACAGACAGCACTGAGGTTTATAAATAATCAGTTGTGTCAAACAAACGTGAATGCTTTTTGAGATGGAATGGCGAAATGAGTAAATGAAAGGAATGCAGCATTTAGGAAAATAGAGAACTACTTCCTTTAAGTGCCTAAAGAGGGGTTGTAGGTTGGGTGCTGTGCTCTTTTGAAAATCGGACGCAGAAAAAATGGTATAAGCACCACAAAGGTTTTAAGTGGCAATTCTGGAATGTAATGGAGAAAAGGAGAATTCCTGATAGTGAAATAGATTAGACTGTGGATGAATGAAAGGGCGTAATCCTACATGGAAATCTAATCTTCCATTAAGTTTACTGGGAGGGGATGGTGATCAGCACCCTGGACTTGATCCATCTCCTATTGGGAACCTGTCCACTGAATTCAGTGAGAGAGCTGGACTGGGCCACCAGCCTGATTCTGCAAGATACATTACACAAAGGAGCTGGTTTCTTCTAGTTCAATGCTGACTTCCAGGGACTACTGATTCCCAGTCCGCACTGCAGAGCTAGTAACAGACATATTTGTGCTGGGAGAAGCCACCCTTCTTTTGACGGTACGTTGTGCATTTGCTCCAGAAGTCAAGTCCGTTTTCAGGAAGGACTTTACTTACAAATGATCTTCTGCTGCGTGTCTCTCCACAGATATCAGAGGATGGCCAAGGCCAATGATACCACTGTGACGGAGTTCATTCTCTTGGGATTCCCAGATCGTCCGGAGCTGCAGGTCACCTTCTTCTTCTTCTTCTTTGTGATCTACCTGATCACCCTCATGGGGAATCTTGGGATCATTGCATTAATCAGGATGGACTCCCAGCTTCACACCCCCATGTATTTCTTCCTCAGCCACTTGTCCCTGGTAGATGCCTGTAACAGCTCCGTTGTCATACCCAAGGTGTTGGTGAACTCCTTAGTGGACAGCAAAGCCATCTCCTCCATCAGCTGTGCTGCGCAAATGTATTTTTTTGTTTTCTTTGCAACTAGCGATCTCTTGCTCCTGTCGGTGATGGCGTATGACCGGTACGTGGCTGTCTGTAACCCGCTACTCTATACAGCTGTCATGTCCCCCAGAGTCTGTGCCCAACTGGTGGCTGGCTCATATGCATGTAGTACTGTAAGTTCTGTGATACACACATGTTTTACTTTTAGCTTGTCCTTTTGTGGCTCCAACGTCATCAGTCATTTCTTCTGTGACATCCCTCCACTCTTAGCCCTCTCCTGCTCCGATACTAGCATCAATGAGATGCTGCTCTTCATTTTGGGAAGCACGGAAGCAGCCATTTCTCTCCTGATCATCCTGGTCTCCTATCTGTACATCCTGGCTGCCATCATGCAGATCCGTTCTGCCAAGGGGAGGAGAAAAGCCTTCTCCACCTGCACCTCCCATCTGACTGTAGTCACTATGTTATATGGGTCTCTTAGCTTTATGTACTTACGACCCAGTTCCAGCTATGCCCTAGACCAGGACATGGGGGTCTCTGTGTTCTATACAGTGCTGATCCCCATGCTGAACCCTCTCATCTACAGCCTGAGGAACACAGAAGTGAGGGATGCTCTGAGGAGAGTGAGTGGGAGGAAAATATTTACTCATTTAATGTGATTTGTGGAGAATCAATAAAGAATGAACAACACTTGCTCCATAGGGCTGCTGGTGTCTCCATTAATTTCAGTGAGTTGGGAGTTTCTTTATGCTAACATGCCCATTGTATAAGGAAGGTACCATGGATGGGCCAGCTAGTGTACATCATTGTAACTCTTGGTTCCAGTGAGGCTATGCTGATTTACATCAGCTGAGAATCTGGCCCATTAGTGCTACACAGCTGGGGAAATGTGCACTCCTCATCCTGCAGCAGTGAACCCAGATCTGAAAGGCCCACATTTTCAAACGAGGTCTCTAATTTTGTACCCCTCCATTTTTAGATGCCCAGCTCTAGACCCAGGAGGTCTGATTTCCTGAGGTGCTGAGCTCAAAACAAAGAATAGGAGCTAAGTGTGTGCAACACTTCTGGGAAGCAAGGCCTTTAGCATCTCAAGGAGGACATAGAAATGGAGGTGCCCAAAATGAGAGAAGGCTCTTGAAAATGCAGGCCCTGAAGTTTTGCTCTTGTGTGCCACAGAAGTGGAGCTGATTGTACAGCTTCAGGACAAAACTGTGTGGAGAAAAAAAAAAGGTTTCTATGGGCTGCTCACCATGTGGGGAGTCCTGGTCCGCAGCAAGTGGTACATGATGGCAGGTGCATTTCATTACATTAACCCAAAAGTAAGTGCATTGGAAGGGGAGTGGGCACGGGACCGATGAGCTCTGCACATACATTGCTGAAAATCTATAAAATGTGTGAAAACCCAGGAATATGACTTGAGCATCATTGTGCAGCAGCAGTTTAAAAAAGGAAGAGAGAAATAATGAAAATATTATCATTGTGATTTTGTCAATTTTGTTTTTAATTTTCCATCGGGAAAACTAAAACAAAATATTTCATTTTAGGATGGGTCAAACATAATCTAAATATTTCGGTTTATTAACCAGAATTGACGTGATTTGTCTCAGGTCTGTTTGGCGTTAATCTGAGTTCACCTCAGCTGCTGCGATGCGGCGTAGGAGATGTAGTTCAGGTGCCTCATGACGCTATTCTCCTCTATGGGCTAGGATCCTTGGCTGGACTACATATCCCATGATGTACCTCTGGATGAACCAATATGGGGCTTCGATATTCCAAAGGTACAATCTGGACTGGTGAATAGCTGTGTCACTTCAGTTTTCCAACCCACGATGCCTTTTATACTGCTTCTCTGTGAAAGCTACCACTCCGGGTCTGCTCACACACAGCCTCCAGCATGTAAATTACTCCCAGTTATACTATATGAGTGCTGCAGCCAGCTACTTTTGAATTACACTGCAGAGAAACACCAGCAAAGTCCTAGACTTTCCCCAGAAATGTACATCTTGGACTGCCTAGCTCTCTCCTGGACAATACAAGCTCATATAAAGTCCTTCATTTTATTTATAGAAAATTATATGCACCAATCCTGTTATCCCAAATGGAGTTTCCCCAACACTTAACCCCAAACGCATTGGTTTAGATAAAACAATGAAATAAGCTTATTAACAACAAAAGGTTTGATTTTAAGTGAATATAAGGAATGAAGCATAAAAGTCAGTTCAAGTTCAACTCATTGAGTAGCATTCTGTGCTGCCTTTTTGTAGTTTATGGTATACATGGATCATGGAGGACAAAACTTCCTGCATATACACTCATACTACAGTATTTAAATAAACCAGTGGGTCTCAGACATGTTGTATTGGTGACCCCTTGCACACAGCAAGCCTCAGAGTATGACCCCCCCTTTAGAAATTAAAAATCCATTTTTTTATATTTATCACTATGTTAAATGCTAAATTAAAACCCTATTGCTTAAATTTGCCCCTGGCCCCTCATAGGCTCCCCATTCACCCCTAACCTCTGCAGTCCCCCTCCCTTTGCTCTTAACCTCTGCCCCTTCTTCCTGCACCCTGACACTCTACACTGTGCCACCTTCACCTCTAACCTCTGCCCCCCTCTTGCTCCCACACGGGGAAACTGACCTGCATGCACGGAACAGCTGGTATTGCTTCTTGCCCACCCCTTTAACTCTCCTCCACACACCCCTTGGATGAGTGTGAGGGGGGAAGTCAGGAACAATGTCAGGGCTTCCTGCAGCCAGGTCATTTTCCCCACCTGGGCTGCCTAAGGTAGTCTTTACCAATGTGCTCTGAGGCAGGCTCACCCACAGCAAGCCTCGGGGTCCAGGGTAGCAAAAGGCTGCCATTCTTTGGTGGCATTTATTCATCACTTACAGATCGAGGGATAGAAATCCCCTCCATTCGGCACTGGTGAGACCTCATTTGGAAGTCTGTGTCCAGTTTTCATCCCCCACTACAGAAAGAATGTGGACAAATTTGAGAGAGTCCAGTGCTTATGGAGAGTCCAGAGTTTATGGAGCCTTTGAATTTCAATGCCCTTTCTGTAACTTAGTACTGAAGGACTAAGGGAGTAGACCCGCCAAACACCCAGACTTGTTGACCTTAAGTGCTATAGGCAACAGTAAAGAACTGATAAGATGTTCCAATATTTACTGATACTTACAGTAAAGAGAGATAGATACTTCACTCCAGGGCTCCCATATAATTCCATTCGTTATAAATACAGAAATGACCATTTGTGTTAGCAACTTTGTTTTCACTTTGCAGAGTCGATGCTGAAAAATTAAAGCTCTTCCTTTAAGAATGTAGGAGTTTGTTTGAAATAAAATAAACTGTTGGGCTGTGTAATCTCTAGTTGCCTCTTCTCATTTCAAATATCCCGAGGCAGCATTTTCAAAAGCATTCACTAACTCATGGTGTCTACGGACAAGAATCAAAATGTGGGCCGTAAATTCTTTCTGCCTCCCTTTGCCTATCTATAAATGGGGATTACCATACTTACCTGCCTTATAAGAGGGTTCATAAATGTTTGTAGGTCCTCGTAAGGCCCTCGTCAGCACAGTACGTCTGAGCACTTCACACTCTTTAATGTGGTCACCGCCACAACTTCCATGTTAGATAATGCAGTAGTATTGTCTCCATTTTACATCTGAAGAGCCAAGGTACAGCAAGAGTAAATGTCTTGCTCCAAGGTCACACAGGATGTCTGTAGCTGACCCAGGAAATGAGCCCCAATTAACAGAGCGCTAGGCTAATGCTCTACATACGAGACAATCTTTCCTACTCATGGCAATAGAATTACAGTGATGTAGCACCTATAAGGTAAAAAGAGTGGTGACTTGGCCCCTCATTCTATACAGTAACGCAACCTTCTTCAGATTCGCCACGGATGTCTCACTACTGAGCTGAGGCAGTCTCTCACAGCGTCTAATTCTGACATTAGCTGTACAAGGGAATTTGGGGGACTTCCTGTTACAGTGTATTGTACAAATTCCCTGAAATGCCATCAGATTATTCCATATTTCACTGGCATAAAAAGCCTCAGGCCTATATACCTCTTACATTCTCAGATGTAAGGCTGTTGCGTCAGACTCTTTTTCCTTTGTCCCAGTTGTTGCTGTCTTAAATTTAAAACAGCAACAAGAAGAAAATGTGATGGAAAAGGAATTTACACATAACGCAATTGCGCGCTGGGTATGGACAGGCAAAAGAAGAAGAAAGTCAGGGTTTAAGTAGTATGTACAGTAACAAATATCCTGTTAAAATGTAAGAGAAATTAAAGTACACATAAATCCGTTTCTCTCTGATGTTAAGAACAGGTGCAGTGAATCTGTGTATTTCAGAGAAATGAAGACACATTGGGCTAACTCTTCAGCTGGTGTAAATTGGTGTTGCTCCATTGACTATAATGGAGCTGTAGATGATCTGCACCAGCTGAGGATCTGGCCCAATGGATCTAATGAGTGAAATTAGCTTACACACCTGGCTATGTGGACCATTGAGCTAAATGGAGCTATGCTGATCTACACCACTGGGGATTGGTCCTTTGACTTCTTTTAAGTTATTCAGTTTTTTTTTACAATATAGATTAATGGTTTCTAGTTAACATGGATTAGAACTTTGCTAACTTCTGGTCTGATCTCTGTGTGGTCTGGATCTACCCCCCAAATCCCAGACAGTTCATGAAAAAGGCCTTCCCAGGGGACCTAGGACAGGGGTCAACTTCAGCTGACCTGGGGTCAACTTCAGCTCCTCCATCAATGACGCTTGCTCAATATGACATCCCTCTGCTCTCATTCATTAAGGAAAGAATACAGGCCTGCGTTTTCAGGAGATGTTTAAACAAGTGAAAGATTCCCTTTTCAGGATCCCCAGTGGCAGCTGTTAAGGAATGAAGCAGGTTTCAGTGAAGCCCCACCTTTCTGAGTGACATGACTTGAGGGCAGGAGGATAATGCGCAGCCTGTCTTCCTTAGTTTGATCAGGTAGCTCGGTAAGGACACGGGGTGGCTCTTAGGACAGTGTCTAAGGGATCCCTTTAACGACTTTAGGGGTCTGTAGCAGCATGATCAGGTGTGTTCACAGTGTTTAAACAGTCTGAGCCCTGGTTTTGAGCCATACCTCCAGGGTTCCCTCCCTGGAAGCAATGGTTTTGGCTTCTCTGGGCCTTTCTGACTCCAGATGGACCACTAAGTTGTTCAGATCCCCTTCGGGGTGTGTGTGTGTGGGGTCATCCCTGTCCAATTATAGTCCACTTTCTCAGTGGCCTATGTGGGTGTCCAGGCCCACTCACTACTCCAGGTCCCAGCCCAGGGACCCTAAGAATAACAGCCACACGCCACCATGTCCCTTTAACTAAACTGCTTTCGAACTGAAAGCCACCTCCCCACAGCCCTAGCCTTCACCAAGGCTTCTCCTTTACCTCAAGGCAAATGCACATTCAGGCCCAGCAGCCAGCCAGGAGCGCTTTCTCACTCCCCCGCTCTCTGCCAGCACGGAGCTGTCCATGGTGCTGCCGGTTCCTTTAGCCAGCCAGGAGCACCATGCGCAGCCCTCTGGCTCCTGCAAGGAACTGATGGTGTCTGGCACTGCAGCTCCTTTTTATACGGCCTTCCTGTGCCCAGATTAGCTGCCCCCTCCACGGTCTCTCTAGGCTGATCTGAGGACTTCGCTCCATTACTCCTTCCCTGGGACAGGTGTGGCAGGATTCTGAGGCCACCAACAGGGGGCCATTGGGCCAAGTCCACCCTGCCACAAGGTTGCATCCTGTAACCATACTGAGTTTTCATTTGGCAATAACTGATCAATATGTCTCTTTATTATCTCCCCTTTTCCTCTTACAAAAATGTCACTGGTCCCAACATCTGCTTTATCACAGCTTTTCCCACTTCATCCCTCCCCTGTAATTTTGTAGCAATACTGTCTGCCCTAGGCAGAAACACCTGAGAGCTTTATGTTGTGGGGTTTCACTGTTTGCTGTCTTTCCACTGACTCTCATAGAGGTTATGGCACAAGTCTAGCCTTCAGGAACACCTTTGTCAGACATGGCCAGCCTCACTGCTATGCTTTTTACCAAACCCCTCTCTGTACTACATATCGATTTGTATTTTTTTCTTTCAGTTCTCCCACTCTGGATGCTCTTCAATCCAATTTCAGCTTGTGTAGCCTGTTTCTGCCCATCAGGGTGGGGGTGGGTGTCATTTCCTTCAGTTTCAATTAACCCTAATAGTGAACAGATACCTTTACAAGTTACAGTGACAGAGAGACTGCCAAATACCCCATCTGCCCTTTACTGTAATTCTGTAAGAGTACTTCTCTTTGCATAAAAATACTGCTCAAGTCTCTGAATATATATTGTACATTGTCCTTTGTTACATTAAATTAGAAGTTGTCCATATTAAGAGATGTAGCCATGATATCCTCTCTCTCTCTCAATCAATTTTCACCAGCAAAAATCAGTGTCACCAATTTTCCCTGTTATGGTCACAGCATACACGCAGAGAAATTAGTTAAAAAATCCAGAATACACCCGATGGAAGTTTGCAACATAACACTACTTTATTTCTCAGAATTCTGAAGAGCAAAAAACAAGTGCTGGTAACCGGAGAAAGACTACACAGGCTGCTCCCTAAGGTAAAAGGGCTCATGGAGACTCTGCTTTTGTTCTTTCTTGTTTTGTTGTTCTTTTAACAACTCTTGTTGTCAATGTAACCGTTCCACTAGTTGGAGGCAGCAGCAACAGGGGGCAGATTTTCCTTTCACCTCAGATTTTTAAGTCCAGCAACAAGATATTCCTTTAATGTGCCCCTCCCTTCACAGCATCCCACTCACAGGTGTTGTCCTGAGCCAGGACAGACCCAGAGTCTAGAGGTGCAGCTGCCGAGTTCACCTCCCACCCTGTTTGGGGGAAAGAAGGAAGAAGGCACCTTGCTTGCTCTGCCATTATATTCCAGCTACCCACCCTGCTGCACACCATTGCCTTCTGCTATCACCTGCTTCACCCCTATGATCTCTGCAGGTCACTCTCTTGAGGTGCCACTCATCTCTCTGATTCTCAGCTATCAGTGATTTCAGCTCTTAGTGATTGTCAGCTTCTAGGGCATAAACCTCAGTGCTGAAGCTGTTACCCAGGGTTTCTCAGCCCAGTAATTTTTAGTCTCTGCAAGTTTGTATCAGGAAGGAAACCAAAGGAAACACTATACCTCTGCCTGCTATATGACTAACATAGACAAGACAAAACCAAGTGTTTTAACTTTAAAGCTTCACTTTATTTGGTCTCCAGCAATTCCTATTGGAATCAATTTTACCAGAAATCTCTACTTATTAGTTTAAGCACCTACAAACGCACTAGGAAGTTAGAGTACCCCTAAAATGTGATAGTTACCCCACAAGTCTGAAGCAGTCCTTGGGATGAACCAGTCACAGATGTCTGGATGGCCGGTCCTTTCGTCTGTGCCTGGAGATTTTTCCAAATGTGTCCACGAAGCGATCCACCTGACTCAGAATTGCTACCTCCCTCTCACACCCCAAAAGTTACAGAGACATGTAAATCAAAAGAATGTTACATAGCTGACCAGACAAATCAATCACTGGGCAAAAGCAGGAGTTATAGAGACATGCCACTAAAAAACATATTGTTACACAAGCAGTCGTAAGTTGTTAGTCTGATAGCTAAATTTCCCCATTCTGACAATCTAAAATATATCCAGGCTTCCTGTTTTTCACAGACCTTTGCCCCTGCATATTAAGAGAGAGAGGGGCTGCATAGAGCCAGGCTCACTTCACATGCTCACTTTCCGCCCTTCTCTCCCGGTTTGCTTAGTTACACTAAGTTCTTGCAAAGGAATGGAAATGGCTAAAAGCAGCAAGAAGAATAATTACCAGTCCATCCCAATAATTGGTAGTGGCTTGGGCACCTGGCTGATTGTTAAAATGCCCCTGTTCAAAGATGGCCAGAAGCGCTGCCCCACAACAGATGATTTCAACTCTTGCAAGTATTTAACAAACCAAAGACGCTGAAAAAAAATCTTAAGTAGCTCTAGCTTGGAACAGTGGGAGGGGAGGTTAAACCATGCCTGGGGCTCTTAGGTAGAGCTAACACTTTCAGTCAGGAACAGATGTTCCCCCTTCACATCAACCTTCACAGAGCCCCTTGCTTCATCAGAACCCCTTGCTTGGCCAGTTCAGTTCAGATGTTAGTGATCCTTCAATCAGAACAGGCTAAGCACAGGTCTTCTGCCTTTTGCTCATGCAATAAGGGGAACAACATTTTGTTACCCCCGCATTTAACGCTAAAGCGACTTGTAACCGAACACCAGCCAAAAGGATCATTTGGGCAAAGCAGTCCCATCATGCTGAGCACCTAAGCAGAGTGAGTGTGCGCGTGGAAATACAGTCTGGCCCTGACACCTGTTCCCCTCGCCCAGCCAGCTTGGCAGGGCAGATCTTGTCTGCACTCTGCTTACATCAACTATCAGTCATTCCAACTGAAAGGATTTGTTTGCTCTTTGTGCATGGAGGTATGTAAAAGCCAGTCCTTTATGCAACTGATATAAACCCTCCAGGGAACATGGAGAACTACAGAGAACCAGCGGGAAGTGCAGATTTCATTTTAGTTCATCTACAGAAATCATGCACTTTATACCTGCAACCATACAGCGACACCAACCCTGGTACAAAAAAGGGGGAAATGGGTTAGATATTCTATTATCCCTTCAGCACAATGATACATGCTTTCATTGCCTGTCCCGGATGAGAGTCCCAGCTGGTGTAATTTGGGGAGGCTGTACTGACTTCAATGCAGCATTGCTGATCTACGCCAGTGAAGGGCCCCACCGAATGTCTATTGTTACTCAGACACATATGCACCAGCAGCCTCCTCACACTGTCCAGGGACATGACGATTCAGCACATGTCATTGCATTGCAGCGAAGTGTTCTGTGAGTAGCCTGGTGCTGTTCTAAATGGAGTCAGAAGGCGGCTCGCAATTTAGTGATTGCTTTCCTCAGGGCAGCCTTCACCTCCTTGTTCCTCAGGCTATAGATCAGAGGGTTCAGCATAGGGGTCATCAGGGTGTAAAACACCGAGGTCATTTTGTCTGTGTCCATGGAGTAGCTGGAGGCAGGCCGTAAATACATGAAGAGAAGGGTCCCATGGAAAATGACCACAGCTATCAGGTGAGAGGCGCAGGTGGAGAAGGCTTTGCGCTGGCCCTCTGTGGAGCGGATCCTTAGGATGGTGGCGATGATATAGATATAGGAGAGAAGGACGGTCACAACACTGCTCACTAAAATGCAGCCACTTAAGACGAATAACAAAATCTCATTGATGTGTGTGTCAGAGCAGGAGATGGCCAGCAGTGGGGGGATATCGCAAAAGAAATGATTGATGACATTGGAGCTGCAGAATGACAGCTGAAATGTAAAACATGTGTGAATCATTGAATCTACCAAGCTAAGAACATACACCCCAGCCACCAGCTGGTTACAGAGCCTCCTAGACATGGTGACTCTATAGAGCAAGGGGTTACAGATGGCCACGTAACGGTCATATGCCATCACGGCCAGCAGAAGGCACTCAACGTCTGCAAAAGAGCCACAGAAATACATTTGTAGAGCACAAGCGTCGTATGAAATGATTTTAGTTTTGACCAAGAAGTTCTGCAGCATCTTAGGGGAGATTGTTGAGGAATAGCAGAAATCAGAGAAAGACAAGTTACTCAGGAAAAAGTACATGGGGGTATGGAGTCGGGGGTCAGTCCTGATTAACAAGATCATCCCCAGGTTCCCCACGATGGTGATACAATAGATCAGTAGGAACACTGCAAAGAGGGGGATTTGCAGCTCTGGACGATCTGTCAGTCCTGAGAAAATGAACTCAGTCACCGTTGAGCGATTTCCCTTTTCCATCTCCTCTGAAGAGAGCTCAGGGAGTTGCAATGATGTGGTGTGAGCCAGTGGATGGCTCAGAATCCTATCCCTTTTCTATAAGGAGAGGAAGTGAAGAACGGATAGAAGGCATTTTCTTTATGGTTGCCATTGCTGAATCAGGTGATCACAGTCCACAAAGCCAGATGTTTAGAGCTGGGCATTCCAGTTGTTGGGGTACCATTATAAGCAACTAAATACCAAGGCCCTAAGATTGAGACACCCCTCAGAATGAAACACAGGGCAATTTCTAATGAAGTCTTTTTTTGGTGGTAACGATTCACAAACAAACTGGACTTTGAATGAAAAGGGCCTTTGAAAATCGATGTTTAAAAAAAGATAAATGTTGACATTAAAGAGTCAGCATATTTTCCATGCTGCCCCCTGTGCTTAAATGGGTGAAGGGGCTCTGATAATAGGATAATAGGATTTTGAAATAAAAAAATGAAGGATTGCCAATGGTAAGATTAAAAGTTTCGATAGCTATAATTTAATAATTTGTAACTATGGATGGGAAATAAATTTAAATTAGGTAACACTTAAGCCTTGCTGGCATAAGTGTGTTTTTGCCAGTTCTTCTTTTACACAGAATTGCTGGTCTGCTTAAAGTGTTGTGCTGGAAGTTTTGAAGTAGAAAAACAAAAACCTGCAATAATAAGAAGGCTTTTACTGGGAAAACCCAGGAACAGACTGACACAAAGCAACATGACATAAAATCTGCATAAACAGCAAAACTGCAGAAGACAACATCTTCATTGAAGCTTGCGCATGTGTATATAAAAAATAAATGGGTGATGTTATAAAAACTAACTGGAGAAAAGCTAAGCAATATGGAATGTGAAAATATGAAAATATATAAAAGACTCAGGTGAACAAGTCCCACGTAGGAGAAACTCTAGGCCAGTAACTGAAGGACAGGACTGAAGGAACAAACCAGGAAGTCAAAGGAGCTAATTACCATCATATAAGGTGGAAAAATTTCCTGGTACCTCAGAATGTAGTAATTTGGGCCTCTACCAGTTGTGTCTCATCTGGCATAAATATACCTTCAGACACTGTAAGTAACCATATTTCTGTCTGAAATTGTATAAATAAAGGAGAAAATTGATTAAGCCTAAATTGGGTGGACTTGTGATTCGGTTTCCCAATTTAACCCCCAGCACAGTGGTCTGATAAAATGTGCACACTGTATAAATATAATAACACACACTTGAATTATGGCCCATACAGGAGCACAGCTGGTCACTAAGCTGAGCAGTAAACAGTGACAGGAGACTCTTGTATCAGCATGTCAAGCTGAAAAACAGTCTTGCTCTGATGACATCGTTCCTCAACTCAACAAGAGGTGAGAGTGAAATGATGTCGATCTGAGCTCTTTCCTATCCAGGCAAATTAAGCTCTCCATCATGGCATTTCAGTTTGGGGAAAAGCTTTCTTACTTACTCACGAACTGTGATAATTAAGCTTGTTTAGACTTGAAAAAGGCAGTTACTTTAGTTTGCATAAAAATCCTAGAGTCACAATGGAATGCACTGACCCCTTTTGAATATGTAAACTCCTACTTTCTCCAGCCTAATCGGTTTTGCTTTTAGTTCAAATGGTAAGGGCTGGGGCTCTTGGGGCTGAAGATCTTGGGTTCAGTCTCTGATAACGACCATGGTGTCTGCATGCCTACCACCGACGATTCAGTATGATAAATAGCACATACCTGCAGAAGACAGAGAGACGCGTGTCTTTGCTTCCCTGTTTCCAGAAGCTGCCATTCTGGCAGCATTTATATGGAATATATGAATTCAGGAGGCTTTATATTGAGCTTTGTCAGCTGTGGGTCCTGACTCCTGAAGCACATGGACCCACCTGAGCTCAGAGAAGCACAAAAGTCTCAATTAAAATGCATTCAATACACCAAAGTCATCTCAGTGTAATTCACACACTGGGGATTAATTTGGCTCACTCTTTCCAAAAGTATTATCCAATGATGCAATTTCCATAAGAGTTACAGGGTACAGAGTTGGGGGTATTTTTCACTTACAGTTCCCATTGTGAGATAATGTGTAGAGTTGGTTAAAAAAAAAAAAAAGATAACGGAAAATTTTAATTTTTGGTGAAAAATTGGAAACTGAAATTTTGTATTTAAAAATTCTGCCACAAAGTCTTATGGGAGTTGTAGTTTAGGTGCCTCGTACCACTATTTTTCTTTGTACCAGGCTTTCCAGCTGGACAACGTGTCCGGTTATGAACCACTGTGTCACTTTTTACAGAGGTATCGCAGTGCATCGTGGGAATCCCATGACTGCAGCCTCCTTCTTTCACGGTCAGCATGTACGTACATCATAACCGAGTCAATGTAACTGCTTCCATTACTGATTTATTAGCCAGCCATAACAAAGGAATATGGTGGATTTCCTGTTATAACTATTAATCGCATTCCAGTTGTATCTAGAAAACCCCAACCAGGATCCAATTGTGCTGGCCACTGTACAAACACATGGAGACATTCCCTGCCCCAAAAAGTTTATAATCTGACCAGACAATACAGAGGGTGGAAGGAGGGGAAAGGTACAGTGCAATATATCATTTGTCCAAGGTTAAACAGCATATCGGCCATAGAACTCAAGTCTCCTGAGTTCCACTCCACTGGACTACTCACAGGGCCACACTGCTTCTTCCGAATGTGATAAATATTACATGCAACATCCTGAAATTATCATTATTTCTGCTGTAGACTCTTCATAAAACTCCTCCTTTTTCCCAGTTACTGCTGCTCAAATTAAAGAAAGGAACTACAGCATGAGAGAGAAAAATACTTTGTGATGGAATTCTCAAAAGCTGCCCATGTAGACTTAATTTTCCTCCCATTGACATCAATGGGAGTTTTACAATTGATTGCAATGGGAGCAGTGTTAAGTCAATGCTGCGAGCTTTGCAAAACCCCATTCTTCAAATCCAACACTATTATGGGCTGGCTCTGAACATGCAAAACAAGAAGATAGTCAGGGTTTCAAGAGGGTGAAACACCAAGAAACATTGTTCTCCATAAAGAAGGTCCATTATTTTGATTTCTGATCTCCACTTTCGTCTTTAAATGTCAAGTTGGGGTGTAAATATACTCAACACTAGTGCATCCTGCACTAACTGTCTATGTGGACTCTGCTGCTGCTCACTACTAGTTCCTTTGGGCACTTTAATCTACCTCTATTCCAAAGCTGGGTAAATCCAAACACATAAAGAAACGTTAGTGCGACTGCAGCAGCATCCACACCTGTTGTGCAGGGTGACAGGTTGAATGTAACCCACACTAGCCAAGACATGGTTAACCCCACACTACGTGTGGAGGAAGTCCTTCCCCCTAGACCATGCTAGGCATGCGCCAACTTCTGCCTCAGTATAAAAGGGAGTGGCCCAGCTCACTTGAGGCTGACCACAGAGGAGGAAGGACACGTGGTAGAGGCTTCCGCCCAGGAGCTGCTACATCCCTTGTCCGAGGCTGATGGAGACTTGGAGAGCCAGGCAGGATCCTTTGTGCCTATGGATCTCCAACTGAGGAACTACCCTTGCAGAGGAGTCTGGCGGTCCTGATGACCTATGGACTGCCACATTAGGAAAGAGGGTAGGAAGCATCCCAAGGAAGGGGGGGACAGCCATGACATCTGGGGATAGTCAGTGTGTTGCAGTCAGATTCCCCACTGACCCAGTGGTGGACACCCTTGTTACTGCAAGGGCCCTATTCTGGGACCTGATGGAGTAGGGAGGGCCCAGGTCCCCTTTCCCCAGCTGTCTGCCCCCTGGTATTGACCCCTGCCTCTGGCCATCAGCCGCACAGCCCTGATCTCCAGGGCAGAGATTGTGACTCTGACTGCTAGGCTGTACTGTCTTGGGTCCAACACCAGTTGGGTGAGCTCTAATTGTGGGGGATGAGGTGGACATACCCAGTGACATGCAGTATATTAGTGTATGGTTATTTTATCTTGTGGCCTGCGTCATGTAGACAAGCCCATAGGCAGAGCTTTGCACCACCTAACTCTTAGGCTTCCTTGGGCCCAGGAGAATTTGCAGCCCAAAGTTAGGCACCCAGCCTCCCCGTAGAGTGCACAGGGAGAGCCAAGTGCATAAGAATGGGATATGTGGAAGCCAAAATACTGAGTAAAGAGCTGCCTCAGCTGGCAAATAGGAAATGACAAGGACCAGGATGTGGCTTAAGCCTTGCCCTTCAAAGAGACATAGGCACCTAAGTCTGGGCCAAAGAGAGGCACCTATCTTCACTTAGAATTTACAGCCATGAACCCTCTCCCTGGAGATAGGCATAAGAAGACATGAGGTGAAGACCATTTCCATCTTTACTCAATAGTCCAGTGGTTAGAGCCCTCACCTTGCATGTGGGAGACCCAACTTCAAGTCCCCGCTATAATGAATATTTAATTAGTTATCCAAGTGGAACTCCTCAGCGTGAGAGAGCCCCGTCAGAGAGTATCCCGTAGCCTAGCATTTAGGGCACTCGTCTGCCACTTAGGAGATCTGAGTTCAAATCCATGCGCCTCTCAGGTATGGTGGAGATTTGAACGTAGGTCCCTCAGCTCCTGGATGAGCGCTCCGACCCCTGGGTAAAAGGAGAGCAGAGCCTTCTTTTCTCCTGCTTGTGGCTTTACGTGCAAGCCCTGATCCTGTGTGCAGCCCCTGACAAGGCCTAGTTGATCAGACCCTGAGGTGTGAGAGGCAGGGCTAAACCTTGAGCTGCTCAGCTGTCTGAGGGTTAAGACTGCTGTGTTCATGCCCAAGTCGCGCAATTCTCAGTGTCTAGGAGTACTTTACCGGTGGAAACGTAGGTGCTGTGGGAGTTGGGCACCCACAGGGCTAGCAGTTGCTGAGCGGCATTTTTTGAGAATCTGAATTTTGGGCTAAGACCCTTAAGTCCCTTAAAGCCTCTCAAGGCCTCATTTAAAACTTCACCCTAAATAATTATAAGCTTGTACTCCGCTGAGGCAGAGGGTTCTTAATTTATTATCTCGGTGGTGGAAAGAGGTAGACTGACAACGTGAAGTGCTTAAATAAAGTGTTTTATTATACTGATGGCTTAGTAAAAGCTGGGCTAAAAATGCCTCCCACACCAGCAGACAGACCTGGTGAATAAGGAGGACAGTTATAGACACAGCCAGGATAATAAACAGTGTCATGGTTTCAAAAGCAGTAGCAATAGCAACCACCCACTGCAGCAATCCCAAAGCATAGGAAGAAAGCACATACCAAAAGCAACAGAGTGGGGAGACCCATTATCCACCCTAATAGTGAGCCGCAACCAGCGAACCGACCTGTCCGGGGCATCCGGTAAGGCCTTGACGGATCCACGGAGAGTCTCTTCGAGCGGTTCCCGGAGGTACTTGTTATACCCCTGTTTTCCTTAACCTTAGCAATATTTCTTCCTAGCAACACAATACGTTGCTTTCAATCTCGACTAGACATTGGGTTTTAAACTTGTTCTTCGTTACTCTGTTGGTTAGTGATTACAGGCAGCTAGGCTGGCAACAAAAAGAGGGAAGCTGCCCTTTGCTAGTATCTACTTTAGTCCTGTGGTTAGATATTTTGCCGACTTGTGGTCAGTCGCCCACTGCTTATCTCAGAAAATTTCCACACAGCTAACATACTTTATGTAGGAATAACAGAAAAAGATTAGTTTTACTTCTTAATGCAGGGGCTGCCCAAGCAGTTACAGGCCAAGTCTTGCTCACAGCCTAAGCTAGATTTTTGGGGCCTAGCCTTGCCAACTGCACTGGTTCCGCGTGACAAATTCTTCAGAGCCCTACAAAGCTTTACTCATATTTTTCACTACTGCTTTCTGCTTGGTCAGGGGCCTTAGTTTTAAAGGACAGTTTCTGATACTCTTACTCAGGGAGAGTACAACTTTACTCCAGGAGAGGTCTTATTAGATTCATTAGGACCAGAGGTGGAGAGGTGTTCAACATGAGGAAAGGTGTTAGAATTGTCTGTGTCCGGACCAGCCCTAAAAAGGCAGGACACCTT
>ML675613.1:1920728-1941507 GCA_007922155.1 Mesoclemmys tuberculata | reverse complement strand
AATGGAATTCTGCCGAGCCTGATTGCCCAGAATGAGGGAAGTTTGCTGTCTCGTTTTCCTAGGATCGGTGCCTGCACAGTGTACTGTGCCCTCTAGGAAGTGCTGCAGATCAGTTAGAAGCTGCATCGAATAGGCTGGTATAAAATCGTGTCAGGTTTTCCTGAATCCATGTTTACGCTTGCAGGGACAGATCTTAATCCTAGCCTGGTCTAATTGAATTTTGTCATTGACTTGTATTGGACCAGCTTGCAGCCAATGTGCAGGGAAAGAGCAGGTGTGCAATTTCTCCATCGCTGCTAAAAGCAGAGATGAGTACCCCCTGGTCTCATTGCCCTGGCTTTAGGGGAAGCTAAGTCCCACCAGAACTTCCCCTTCCCTGGATGGTGAGATGAGGATTCATCACTGGTCAGGAAAATCTGAAGTGGGATGGAATGAATGAGGAAGTGCCCAGCTGTGGAGTGTATTGGGAATCAACCCCTCCCACTAGCAGTGGGAGCAGCTGCAGCAGCAGCAGGTGGAAGAAGAGGAATTGTCCAGGCTATGATGTAAGTGTCTTTACATAGATGTGACCTTACATTTGACTGTACTGAAACATTTGACTGAGGCCAGATACCTGCCCCATTCTGATCCTGCTGTCCCAGGGACCTTCCCTCATCCTTATTTACCACTTCACCAGTCTTGGAGTCATTGGCAAAGGCTACCAGAAATGATTTAATGTGTTTTTTCCCCAGATCGTTGTTAAAGATACTTGTTACATTTAAGCCAAGGATAGATCCCTGCTGAACTGCAAGAAACTCTGCAACCCACTGGAAATCAGATGGCTCCCTGTCTATAGTTAAATAGGGAGCTCTAGCAGGCATCTGTTTATCCGTTTAATATATTCTATATTAGCTTTGCATAGTGCTCATTTTGGAAATGAAAATGTTATGGGGTACTAAGTCAAATGCTTTCCACCTTTCTACATATATTATTGTTGTTACACTTATGAAATAAACAGCAGGCTCTCATTCAGGGGGCAAGGCAGTGTGCCGCGTTTATTATGAATACAGAAAATATTTGAAAAAGCAATTGCCTAAAACACACACACACAGAGTTCTGCAGGAGGGATATAATTATCAGCCTAATGTGTTGCTCGAGCTGAATCACCGGCTAGGTGACTCAGACATGAGGATGGAGCCAGGTTCTGTCGGCTGCAGCACGATGCTCCTTGGGGTTTGCAGAATGAGCCCAAAGTCCAGGTTTCTTCACTCCATTTTTATACTTATCCATCCCCATTTGGGTCTATGAATTTTGTCATGTCAGATAGTGTCCTTCTTTGATGTAATCATCAATTACATTTGATGTCGCAAGTGTGACAGCGTTTCCATTATTCTTTCATTCCTGTTTCACACTCTGTCTTGTTCCTGTCCTTGGGTGTTAACTGCCCTGTTTTCCAGGATTATCTTGATCTTCAGCCATCTGGGTTGTAAAAGTTCTTTAAACAAAAGCATCTTCTCTCCCTCCTGCCCTTGGAGGCTTAGAACCATTACCTCAGCAATTCCTCACCGTCTTATCTCAGCAGACTCAAACTGCATTCACTCCTCATTCATACTTATTAAAAATCATTACATTCTTATTCATTACATTGGTACATTATCTGATACTTATTAACATAATAAAATACTTCTACCTACACCAATTCTATTCATACCAATTTTACTGAAAGGAAATAAAAGAAATCTATTTGCCTTCTCACTGCCCCATGATTTATACATCAACCGCATTCCTGATACGCACTGGGCACGTTACTTCATTACTAGTCATTTGTTCTCATTCTTTTCCTTTTACAATATTCCATCACACATGACGAGGCAAAGTCTCTTCACAGTAACACCTATGTTGACATATGACCCTCAGTACTGCTGGCTTGCCCCTCCTATTTCAAACTGTTTTATTACCAGGATCAGCATTTATCTTTTAGTGGAAAGATAAAATCTTAGCCTGATATTTTTTACTCTCTTGTATTTTTTTCTCAACATAGATTTCCTCAGTTGTTTCAATATTGCGGCTGAACAAGTAGCAGCTTCTTTGGAATGTCTTCACCTCCTTCTACATATAAAGTATTTTTCATTGTACAATCCTTCTCAGGGCAACCGTCACGTCCTTGTTCCTCAGGCTGTAGATCAGGGGATTCAACATGGGGATCACCACCGTGTAGAACACAGAGGCCCATTTGTCCTGGTCCATTGAATAGCTGGAGCTGGGTCTCAGATACATGAAGACTGTGCTTCCATAGAAGATGGTAATGGCCATCAGATGGGAAGCACAAGTGGAGAACGCTTTGAGTTTCCCTTTGGCGGAGCGGATCTGCACGATGGTAGAAACAATGAAACTATAGGAAACCAGAATTTCCACTGAAGTGAATATACCCAGAAACAAAGCACATACAGAAAGCACCTTTGCATTGATGCGAGTGTTGGAGCAGGAGAGTTCTAGAAGTGGGGGGATGTCACAAAAGAAATGATTGATGACATTGGAGTTGCAGAAGGATAATCTAAATGTAGAAATTGTTTGTATCATAGCATTCACAAAGCCAATGAGATAAGAGCCGGCCACCAGCTGGGCACACATTCTTGGGGACATGAGGACCATATAGAGCAGCGGGTTATAGATGGCCACGTAACGGTCATATGCCATCATGGCTAGCAGGAGACATTCCGTGCTTCCAGAGAGGACAAAGAAAAACATCTGTGCAACGCAGCCTGGGTAGGAAATGCTGTTTTTCTCTGCTAAGAAATTCACCAGCATTTTAGGAGTGATGGCTGAGGAATAACTGAGATCTAGGAAAGACAAGTGGCTGAGGAAATAGTACATGGGGGTGTGGAGTCGGGGGTCAATCTTGATTAATACAATCATTCCAAGATTCCCCACCAGGATGATAAGATACATCGCTAAAAACGCAACAAAGCACATGATCTTCATCTGTGGGCTGTTTGTTAATCCTGAAAGAATGAACTCAGTCACCATGGTGTGATTTTCCTTGTCCAGGTCCATAGCACACATGCTTGATCTGCTGATACAAAGGTGGACTTGGATGAATAGAATGGAACTGAAAGTTAAGTTCATGAGAAACACAAATTTGTTCCCCCTAGGATTATCACATTTTGACAGCCGAATACCCTTTGCAACCACTGCTTTCAGTTCTTCGACTCCTGGTTTCCTCAATATTTTTGCTCCCTCTGACCCTCCCCACTGACTCACTCTGACCCTACTTCTTTCAGATCCCCAGGAGTCCTGCTCCATGACGTCGCACTGCTATCCCTCCCATTGCCTTTAGCACTATCAGTTCCTTCCCTCCCTTGGAGCACCTGCTCTCTCAACCCCCTCTGCTCTTCCAGCCATTGTCTGTAGTCTTGGGACCCCCATGGCATCTGTTCCCCAAAGCCATCCTTCTCTTCCTCTCAGTGCTCTCATCTCTGCTGGATAACCTGACGACCTCTTCTCATAACATCCTTCCCCTTCCAAACAGTGCCCCTGCTACTAAGTCCAGTGTATAATTACTAATTCAGGCTATGTATACACTGACAGTGGTAAAGTCACCACCGTCAGATTGACTTATCTGGATTGACTGAGAGGTCAGTGAAGACCCACTCAGTCGATCCAGAAGACGATGCACTAAAACCACCTCCTCAAGAGGCATAGCGCTGCATCGATGGGAACGCGGTTCCCATTGGCGTGGTGATGACAGCATGCCGAAGAGAAACACAGAAGTCGACGGGAGTTATGCAAATTTTTTGTGGAGTTTGTGTAACTCCGGTCGACTGCCGCTGAATCTCCGAAGAAAGTGTAGACAAGCCCTGAATGAGTTTGCCATGGAACGCCCACATTATAAGCTTATGCTGGGAAACAGAGAAAAAAATACTGTCGCTCTGATGTTGTCATTTACATTTTAAATGGTTAATGTGTAAGTGTGGTTCTCGCTATGGGGTGTGAGAGGAACCGTTTTAAGGAAAAAGAATGACTTGCTGCAGTGCGTGTATTAGTATATTCTTTCTGCCAGGGGAGGTCAGCAGCAGCAAGGGGTTGGATCAATATCTCGGGGTTCCTCTTAACATTACAAAGGAGAACTAGCTCAAATCTCCACCCAGAAATCTGGTAAAACTAACCATCACCCAGGGGCACTTCTAAGAGGCACTACTTCCCCCCGAGTTTAGTATAACCAAAGAAAACTTTTATGAAAAGGGAGAGGAAACGCAGCATTAATTTGGGAAAACGCCACAACAGTTCAAAAGCATGCAGAGCATGCAAACTCCTCCCACAGTACCCTGAGCAGTAGTCCTTTGCCTCAGTTTCCCATCTTGTGGTGTGAAAGTCTGAAGGGGTAATGTTCACTCTCCTTTCCCTCCACTGCACCACTCTCACAGTTGCTCAAAGTCAGTAAAGTCCCAGAATTCAGGGGCATGTTCATGTGGATTCGCCTTCCCACCCCTGAAGCGGGCACTGAGCAATACGTCTGCTCTAGCCACTGCTCACCTCTACCACTGCTAGCCACTCTCACTGCTGCTGCTGCCGCCGCCTCCAGCTCTGGCTGCAACGCTGTGTTTTGGGGATTCACAAGTCAGCCCAGTTCTTTAGTGATTTCACCGGGTGGTGGTGGACCTTGCTGCTGTTGTGCCGTCTGCATTCTCTTTCACGGCACAACTGCTTTCATACCAGGTCTAAAATTCAGCCCCCAAGCCCTGCTCATCAGTCATCTATGCTCTAGTGATCAACTGAATGGAAAGAAGGACTCTCAACTGAATGGGAGAATCAAATGGTAGCTAGTTCTCTTGAAACAGAGGCCACACCAACAAATAAGAACACCCTGTCTTCACCCTCTCTGACTTTTATGTGGGTTTAGCTTGACTACTCCTGGCTTAGCTAGTAATGTTTGATTTCGGGTCACCCCCTCAATTTGGGCATAGTAAGTAAAGCTCTCTTGCCCTTCACTCAGAAAATAAGAATGAGAACATTAAAGAACCCTGGCTTACAATTTCAATGGCTATCTATTGTACTGCCTTTTAATTTTTCATTAAAAATTAATTGCCTTTTAATTTTACATAATCGTAGAGTCAAGGCTGCTTCCTGTTAAAACACTCGTGCGACTTGTAGAATAGCAGCTCTTTAGCTTCACTAAGTAGCTATTGTAGCAAGCTGTTCATAATGCATTTCTAGCAGATGTTGGAATCCTACCTGAGTACTCCACAGAACCAGTTATCTCATAGCTTCTCATTTAAACAATCCCCCATCTTCAATTGTGTTGATTTGCTCTCTTCGTAGTCTGTTTTTTGACTACCCCTTTATTTTTCAAAAATTACATTCTATTTGCTTTGAAGCAACAGTTCTAGCATATGCTCCCTTTATTCAATAATCAGCAAGGTACATTAAAGAAACAAGGCTAAATTCACCTCTGGTGTGTCGTCCACTGACTATAAAGCATTTATATCACAAATGATTTTGATCAAGAATGTTACTCACAATTTGTGGGTGTGTAGTTTCCAGTTTGGAGAATGAAAGGGATTGGGTACCCTGAAATGTAAAAACAAATGAAAGTGGCTGTTCAGGTCTACATGCTAATAACCCAGATTCCCTTCTATTCTGGTGTCTTAACTGAACAGGGAGTTCTTCCGTGATATCTAGCTCTACAGCTGAATCTGGATCTGTGAAAAGACATTGATGTCACACCCAAGATGCTGATAAAGACAAGGCTGTCCTGGTTGATTAGTATTTATGTTTATTAAAAAGCAGATCTTTGGGACAAGATCCACAGAGAGGTCCCTTGTTCCCAGAGCTCCTGATCCTCCAGGATGTACATGAACCAAAGCAATTAGAGAGCACCTCGGGTGGGATGAGAATCATCTCAGACCAATTTGATTACATCCTTGGAAGGCCAAGATTGTTAAAGTTGACCAGTGATTTTGCGTGTCTCTAATTTTTAGTTGCTCAGCTTGAATCACCTCCAAGGGGCCTGGATTTCAGAAAGTTCTGAACTTTCACCCTTGGAAAATCAGGATCCTTTGACGAAAAGTAAGTCGGGCAAAAGAAAACAGAATAATTAGTCACCTGTTTGAAACCATTTGTTGGCCTGTGTGAAATGAACACAGTCTCAGCCTATTCCTAGTGGAATCTGTACCTGCGCTTCAATTTGCCTTTAGCTGGCAGCGGAGAGGACAACGACTGGACCAAGGATCTTGATTACCCTAGGTGGTTCCTACAGGTGAAAGAACAGAATGGGGACACTTTGTGCTCTGAGGCCAGATTCAAGCAGTGTCTATGATTTAATGCCATGCTGGATTTTACTTTCCTTGCTTGGATTTTTGCTCTCACAGAAGTTTCTGGGGTGTTGGCAATGCCATTCACCTCTTTCACTATTTGTCAGTCTTGTCTCCTGGTGCTTGTGATTTGTGCTTTACACATCCCTCTCTTTTACACTCCGGAGCAATGAGACAGTGAGGATTAGGCCTTGTTTATGTGAGAAAGCTGCACCATTTTAAATAAAGGTGCAATTTTAAACCTATTTACTTAGACCGGAACCTCCCCTGTGTGGAATTCTTTATTTTGGGTTAAGAGAGGCTTCCTTCAATTTAGCTGAAGTTGGGCATCTGATCCCGTGGGGTTCCTCTGGAAGTCCACCTGTGTATGAGGAGGAGGTTAGGGTCATCAAGAAGGATCCAGATAGAAGAGGGGAAAATCTATCTGTAGCAGGTATGGGGTCCATAGACAACTCGATCAGCTGGAGGAGTTCATGGCTGGGGTCTCTTAGCCCCGGGTGGCACTGTGGTAAAAAATCATTCAGGTTTCTTATTTTGGGAAACATCATAAAATGTTGGTTTGTTTGCAGCAGCATTTTTTCTTGGAAGCGATCATCGTTTGTTTGTTTTTTTTTACCCCAAGATTTGCTGAGGATTCAATGTACCATTTCACATCTAGGTTGTACTAGAGCAGTGGTTCCCAACCTGTGGCCCCAGGGCCAAAGGTAGCCCGTGGGGGCTTTCAAAGTGGCCCACCACTCCCCTCCTGCTGCCTGCAGAAGGAAGTTGCCGCCTAAGGACCCAGGTGGACCGTGTTCCTGCAGGGCTGCAAGACTGGTGCAGCCTCCTTGCTGCAGCCAAGGGGATGGGAGATCAGCGCTGCCCTCCCCCTGACTATAGCAGGGAGCATGGCAAAGTGCTGACCCTAGGTGCTGGGATCCTTGCTGGAGCCAGGAGGAGGGGAGCACTGATCTCCCGTTTCCCTGGATGTAGAAAGGAGTCACTGCCTAGGGACCCAGGTGGAGCGCACGGGGCTACAGGACATATGTGGTTTCCTTACTGCAGCCAGGGGCACAGGAGACTCCTTCTGTCTGGCTGCAGGCAAGGTGGAGAGGAGGAAGCTGGGGTAACTACTGGCAGAGCAGCCAGGACCCACCATGCTTAAAGGAAGGGCTGGACTCTAAAAACCAGTGCCTTCTGGTTTGGCCTGCACTTAGCAGGTCACCCACCATGACTTACTGTGAGTAATTTGTAAGTGTAAAATAGTGAATGTAAAAATGAGCACAGGAGCATCAAAATGTTTCCTTTAGATATGTAGTGATGTGTAGTCCTGAACGGTGTATACATCAATATATTTTTTATGAGCTGATAGACGGGTGGCTCCTCAGGGTTGTAAAAATGATATTTGTGGCTTTCGAGCCAAAAAGGCTGGGAACCTCTGTGCTAGATCACGCTGCAGCATTTGAGCTTGCTGGTGTTGATGTAAAGCAAACTAGTCCGCTTTTAGTGTTGCTGGTAAATAGCTCCCAAACCTCCATACGTGGTCTAGCCACTGGAAGGGGACAAACAAATAGGCTGCTTAGCTCAAGCTCGTTCTTTTAGATTTAGAGGACATGGGTTCAACACCTACAGGTGACTCAATGAGGCTCATGATCACCTGGACCTAGGGGAAGACCCTTAGCTGGTGTAAGCCAATTGGAGCCAGTAGAGCTGATTTATAGCAGCTGAGGATATGGCCAATCTTCTCCTCTCCCACTGGTGTAACTCGGTTGACTTCAGTGCAGTTACTCCTCATTTGAACTAGTTTGAGAGAAGAATAAGACCCTATGCTTTCAGATCAAAACATGCTGGGATTGTTTCTGCCCTCAGACCAGTGGGACCGATTCTGGGTTGAGTCCAAAGTTCACAGTTCTTAGTCCAAAGGGCCCAGATTAAGGAATCATCCACCATAGGAAGTTTCATTCCCTGGGCTATAGACTGAATGACAGTCAGGAAATACCCAAAGACCACTGACCAGAACTGGGAGATAAAAGAACCAAAGCTGACAGTGGATAGATAGAAAATCAGATAAATAGTATTGTCTTGAGTTTGAAGATGAGGACATTGAGGCACAGGAAAGTGAAGTTTCTTTCCCGTGGTCACATACAGAGTCAGCAGCAGATCTGAGTATCAGGGGCCAATGTGGCTATGCTGATTTATGCCAGTTTGGGGTTTGATCTTATGTGTCCTGACTCCAGCTCTAAATATGGTTTGAGAAGAGAAGAAATATTGAAGAAAAACACTGAGAAATAGACCGAGAAATTCTTTTTCCATTTTTCGAGGTTTTCCATTGCTGTAGTAAATCTACCTCCTGTCGAGGCAGTAGCTGGTTTGATGGCAGAAATCTTCTGTCAACATAGCTGTGCCTACAGTGGGGGTTAGGTCAACCTAACTATGCTGCACTGGTCATGAAATGTTTCACAGTCCTGAGTGATGTAGCTAGGTCGACTCAAGTTTTCGGTGTAAACTAGGCTTGATGCTACAGGTGACAGGAAGCAGAAATCTTACTGACAGGGTATCTTGCCCTGAACATTGTGGAGAGGTTACTTATTCATCTGTGCTTGGGTCTGGCTGACAGACAAGATGCAGGGTATTAAAGGGGTGGGTCTTAAACCACCTCTTGACAATGGTTACTGGGCCACGGAATTTTCAAAAGGAAAATCCTGAGCAGGGAACTGAATCCAAAGCCTGAAACCATAGGTTTGCCCCATGGATCTGCTCCACCAAGCAGGGAATCACAAGGCACGTGAGCCGTGGATGGATGTTAACATTTCTGTTCTTCTTTGTGTGATGTTCTCTACCTTCCTCTCCTCTGCTCCCCTTTCTTCCATGCAGGGCCAAGCATAATTTTTTCGTGCCCAATACAAACTTATAACATGGGCCTCCTCCCACACACATACCCATGGGAGTTGCAGCTTGGGCCGGGCCCCCGCAGGGTTTCCAGACCCCGGTAAAATGTCCCCTCCCCCCCATGTGGGGCCCTGCTCCCATGGTACCCTGGTTTGGTTTTGTCTCTGAGCCATGTGGCTTTTCATTTGCAGCCTGTCTTGCTGTGTGTCTCTCAGTTCTTCTCTCTCTTCCTTGCTTCCCTACAGCTTCATTCCAGTTTCCTACCAGTGTATTTCCATTGGGCATCAGGCCCCGCGTTCTGCTTACCTTACTAACGCAGCCTTAGCAGAGAATACCCATCTGGGCAGGAGGGGCATCTGGAACCGTATGATCCCTCCTCCCAAGCAGAGCACAGGGAAGTCCCAGGCCATGGTTAGAAACTGAAGGGGGGGATTGGCAATAGTTGTAAATAGTTAATAGAAAAGGTGCCAGCAGATGAGGCTCGGGAACAGGCATCATTGTTGCTGGATTTTGTAAGACCTATAAATTGTATTGTTGTTGTGTGCTGTAATGGCTTCCAAGTGCCAGTAGATGAGGCTCGGGAACAGGCATCATTGTTGCTGGATTTTGTAAGACCTATACATTGTATTGTTGTTGTGTGCTGCAATGGCTTCCAAGGTAAGGTGTGCTTTATGTGTGGCCAAGTCAGGTAACACGAGCCAACTACAGGGTTTTGTCTGTAGTGTAGCTATCTCTGAAGATCGTTCTCTTTTGTGCCCTAAGGTCCCTTATAGAAACAAATCAGTCTGTTCACTTCTAACTCTTCTCATCCGTAAGTTCATCTGGAGGTTTGTCTACATGGGGACACTCAGGACAGTTAATCAGCATTACCTAAAAATGTGAGTTTAAAGTGGATTAGTTAAACCAAATTAAATCCCTGTGTGGATCCTCTTACTTAGAAGAGAAGTGTCCTGAATTCAATTTAGCTTGTATCACTTTGGAAGTGAATTAAACTAAATCAAATTAAGGCCATTTGATTCTGCATAAGAGCATCCACACAGGGGTTTAATGCAGTTTAACCAATCCATTACAAAATTTAATTCAGAGTAACTTTCCTGAACCCTGGTCTACACTTAAAATTTAGATCAACCTAGCTGAATTCCTCAGATGTGAGAAAAAGTCACACCTCTGAGCTCCATAGTTGAATTGACTTAACTTCCAGCATAGATGTGGTTCACTCGACAGAATTCTTCTGCTGGTCTTACTACTGCCTCTGGGAGAGGTGGATTACGTACCCTGACGGAAAAACCCCTTCCATTGATGTAGGAACCATCTACTTAATGGCGCTACAGTGGCATAGCTGCAGTGCTTCTGCTGTGCTGCTGTAGCACCCATCATGTAGACATGTCCTGAGTGTATATTTCTCATTTAGGCTCACTGGGAACTTGATATCCCAGAGTGTCAGGCTGGAACCCAGTGCCCAGTGTGCAATGACTAATTCACCTCCGTCTCACCCTTACCAGCAGGTGTGTGCGTGTCAGGAAGAAAAACACTGACATCCTAGAGAGGGAGTTTCATTATGACCTAGGTGAGACTAATATCAGAGCTTCCTACTAAGATAGGCATACATTACTGGGGTGTGTTAATTATTCCAGTGGCTGCAATGATACAGACAGAAGGGTTCCAAGCATGTGTACTCATGGAGCTAGGCAGAGGTCTTCTAGGGGGTATGTCAACTCATCTAGATATTTGCCTAGTTTTACAACAGGCTATATCAAAAGCACCAGCGAAGTCAGTACAAACTAAAATTTCATACAGCCCATGACATGTTTGTACGGCTCTGAGTATTGTGCACTGAAATGTAAGTACAATATTTGTGTTCCAATGGATGTATTTGATAATTATATGGTAAAAATGAGAAAGTGAGCCATTTTTCAGTAATAGTGTGCTCTGACGCTTTTGTATTTTTATGCCTGCTTTTAAAAGCAAGTACTTTTTAAGTGAGATGAAACTTGGGGGAATGCAAGACGAATCAGACTCCCGAAACGGGTACAGTAGTCTGGAAAGGTTGAGAGCCACTGGTCTAAGGGGTCTGTGAAAGGCAGTCATTACCATAGAATGGTGATTCTCAGCCTGTGGTCTGTGGGCCCCTGGGGGTCTGCAGATTATGTCTATGATTTCCTAAGGGGTCTGCACTTCCATTTCCAATGTTTAGGGTTACACAGATGAAAAAAGGCTGAAAACGATTGCCCTAGGTTCTCACATCATATTCATTGCCATGTTTGCTGACATGATGTTTTGTATTTGGGATTCTATATGTACAACACCAGCTGGTATTTCCTGATGTCCATCAGCACTGAGAGGTGTCTGTCTGTCCTCCGGTGCTTATGCTAGCACCCAGAGCACTTGTCTACCATTGTCTGTGCCCTGCCACTCTGAAACAATGTCATCCAATGACAACATGCAGCCGCGTCTTGAATTTCCTGGTTCTTACCTACCCATGTTTCTGCCCAGTCTGTCTTCACCGAAGTCATGTCAGCCTGCAACTTTGTCTAGTTATCCTGCTCACTTTCCTCTTCTTCCTCATCTTCTCCCGTCCCCTGAGGACCCTACCATTGCTCATGATAGCGTGTCAGACAAATGTAAGTGGCTCTGATTTTCACATGGCTAATTTGGTGGCCTGCCTCAACAGTAGCCTCAGCCCTGTCATCTACTTCCTAGTCAGGAGCCATGGGAGGTAGGGATTCCATCAAGGTTGCACGCCAGAGGGACTTTGCAGATGAGGTGGAGCTGACAAAGAACAGAGATGTTGTGGAGAAGGTTGTCTGAAATCTCATGGTGCTCAGCCTAGGAGATCCATTCAGAGAAAGGAAGGTGAGGGTCTTCGCAGTCACTCATGCAGTAAGTCTGCTCATTTAAAGTGACAGCACTTTATCACAAAAAAAGCACGTCTCCCAGAACAGTGACCAATGCTGTCTCTGTGTAATGTCTCCACCCAGCAGGGTCCCATGATGTTGACAGTGGATGGATGGAGTTGGAGGTGGTTCTTTGCTAGGTTCTGAATTAATTTGCACAGCAATGGGAAGTGAGACACTGGCTGGTAGCTTGCAAGGCGAGAAGCTCTCTGATTGGTTGTGGAATTTCCTTTTTTGAATGTTTTGTGGTCTTGGTTTTTCAAGTGGCTCTCTGTTTCTTTGGGAAATCTGCTCAGTCAGTTTTCTTTGCCCATAAAAAGATAAGATGCAATTAAAGTAGCAGAGCCCTGCTACCAACTTTTTGAGAGCTTTCAGCAACAGAGAGAACAAACCATGATGGTAAGATTGCTGGGGCTGACTCTACATATTGTGACCACAGCATTTGGCAGCCAGGATTTAGGGCTGGACTGACTCGTCGGACATGGAATAGGAAATTACAGAGTATTTCTGAGTCTTATAAAAACAATTGCTCTGTCACAAAACGTTCAAGGAATTGATTCTGCACAGAGCAACTGATAAGAAGCAAGAGGTAAGGAATTTCTCTAATAGATCTGCTCCACCACAGCTTCTGCAAAATGGCCATTCAAGCCTCAGAGCATCAGAGGAAAGGTGAGCATTTTGTGCATGAAAATTATCCCCTGTTCAGCCACCTGATGTTTTCTGTATTTTCTTCCATTCCCCCATCTCTGCCCATGCCCCTCAGTCCCAACCCCCATCCCTCTGCTATTCCAGATCTGGGCTTTGCCCTTGCCCTGCCAATGTGCTTTAATCCTGACTCAGAGACCGCCCCCTACTCTTGCCACTTTGGGCTCCCTGCCTCTTCCTCTTCCAATGCCCCTCATTACTGAACTGCAGCCCTGCTTCCATTCTAGTCCTGGTCTCCCCCCAGTACACACATGCGGTTCTGACTCCTCACTCCTGATCTCCTGGGGACTCACCAGTCTCTGACATTCATTTTGTCTTTTGCTCCGAGATTTCCAAAGAAGAAAGACCAGTCGAGACACCCCCTGCACCAAAAATCCCTTAACTTCTCCCCTTTGGATTCACCTCTTTGTGTATTTCCAATAAATGCTCATGAGTATCTGGATATTTCAGCTCAGGAGTGGAGGGAGGGGCTGTAATTACTAGCAAATCCAAGTTCCCACCATGGCCCAGAGTCACTAATACACGTCCCTCTTATCTCTATTAGCAGGTGTGTTTACAAAAGAGAGATAAAGAGGGAGCTGGAAATTGACATTCTGCAGCAGAGGTTTCAATATGACTGGGTTTATCACAACATCCTCGCTTCCTGGAGAGCTAAGCCTGAGTTACTGCATATTATTTAACGATTCGAGTAGCTTTAATGATACGGATGTAGCTGCAGTTCAGAATAAATGTTTCACTGCAGTGGTTATCATCAGCTCCATTTCTCTGCTCATCTGCCTGTTTGGGCTGGTGGGGAATGGGATTATTCTTTGGCTCCTTGGCTTCCACATTAAGAAGGACCCTTTCACCGTCTACGTCCTGAACTTGGCCGTCGCTGACTTTGGCTTTCTCCTGTGCAACGTTGCCTTCTTGGTTATGATTATCTTATATTTGCATGTCTACTTTCTTGGGGGGTTTATCATCATACAGCTGATCCAATGGGTCGCATTGTTTATATACAACACTGGCTTGTATCTCCTGACAGCCATCAGCGTTCAGAGATGCCTGTCCGTCCTTAATCCCATCTGGTTCCGATGTCATTGGCCAAAAAGGTTGTCTGTCATTGTGTGTGCCCTGCTGTGGACTCTCTCCATCCTGGTGACTGGACTGGAGTGCTATTTTTGTGTCTGTAACTACCACTGTTCCAAAATGACCATATTCAGCTGTGTCTTGAGCTTCCTGATTTTCATTCCACTCATGGTTCTGTCCAGCATGACCCTGTTCATCAAAGTCCAGTGCAACTCACCGCGACACCAATCAACAAAGCTCTATGTCATCATTATGGCCAACATCCTTTTCTTCCTCATGTCTGCCCTTCCACTGAGGGTCATAATAATGATGTCCCTCCTCAGTCACACAACAATACCCCTCTTTATCATGTGCTTCGTAATCCTGCTGTCCTGCGTGAACAGCAGCATCAACCCCTTCATCTACTTCTTAGTTGGGAAACATGGGAGACAGCAATTGAGAGACCCCCTTAAGGAGATTCTCCAGAGGATTTTCAGGGAGGAGGCTGATCCAGGAAAGAAATCGTCCACCACACACATAAAATAGCCAGCCACTGAGAACTTGAGAGAGCATCAGAACATCCGGACAGCCCTACTGGGTCAGACCCATGGTTCATCTGCATGTGCAAGGCCTGGCAGATCTTCAAAGTTAGTGATGCTACCCCTGCAAGGACATTTCCGTTTAATGCTACAGCACTTTAATCAAGGAGAAATAGAGCTAGTCAAAACAAAACAGAAAATTCCAGCAAAATAGCTTTTCATTGCAAAACAGGGTTTTGCTGCAATCAAAATTTTTCTTGCAAATATTTCAATGTCTACAAAATGTTTTTGTTTGAAATTGTGGGTTCTTCACTTTCCAACACTTTATAACTGTTTTCCAATGGGCAAAGGAAGTGAGGAAACAGTTTTTTCATTGCTTTACTGTTTGTTTATCTTTCATGGTTAAATTAGAATGTAATTAAAACTAAATTCCCACGCCAACATTTTTTTCACACTTTCTGGCTGCTTTCACACTTTCTGCATTGTGCTCCCAGCTGTAGCATCTCCAGTTCAGAATTTATCTGTGATAAAAGGAAGCAGCTTCAGATGCCACCGAGTTTAATATTTCCAGGTGCTGTCCTATTCATTTGTCTAAACTGCTGAAAAAAAGATATTGCATGTGCATTATTGTGATTAAAAAACATGATGGCCTGGGGGAGTTGGGAGGTATCATAAAGCATATTAGGCCTCATAGACACCTGTTGGAAAAGGCAGGTGGTTTCACCTGGGCAGTAATTTCATGCCATCTGGAGGTTGGAAGGCTCATCAAAAATGGGTGAGCCTAGTTTCACTGATAATTCTTAACAACCACAGAACACGTGCTACAAACACGTGATTGGTTCTCTAAAACCAGATCTTGTGCACTGGCAATGTGCTCTACTCCCCACAGCCCTGCTAATACCACTCAGTCCTAACATGCAGCTCCCTGCTATTCCAGTTCTGATTCTATACACAGCTCTGAATCCTAATATATACCCTCCTGCTAGTTGAGTTCTGAGCTACTCCCTCTTAGCTCTGCGGATGACCCTCAGCCCCCTGTTATCCCAGCCCTGGGTTCCCCAGCACAGAGATGCAGAAGTTCTCTTTGAACTTAGATCCACTGGGTTTTCCAAGCGTTTCCCGTTATTATTATGAAAGTCCCTCCATAGTGAAACTTCTTCCTAGTATCTATCTATCTATCTATCTAATTTGTTTTATACCACACCCATCATCTCTCATAGCATCTAAGAACCTTGCTCATTTTTAAAATAGTTTAGATTTTAAGATTATCTTCTTCTGTCCATTTTAGAGCTGTTGATGATGATTGATGATGATGTTCACTAGTATCATATACCTACATTTTGCACTGTATTCCAAAGATGGTGAGAATCATGGAAGTCGGGACATTGTTTTTCATTATAAGTACAGTTTTTATTCTCTTCCTTAATTCACTAAAATCAAAACAATCCACCCAAACTTCTTCCTATTTGCCACCATCTTCCTGGGAAGATGGAAGTCAGGATCAATATAACATTCTCACTCTAATTACATCAGACTTTTTTTTCCTACTGTAACTTAATACAATAAAATTAAATTAAGAAGGGGAAAAATTAGGTTGAATATCAGGAAAAACTGAAATATTTCTGAATGATTTTGACCATTTTAAAATTTTTGAAAATGTTCATACAAAGAACAAGGAATTTTGTTTCAAAAAGCTGTCTGAAATGAAATGTTACTTTCCAAAAATGTTGAAAGCAGACATTTTGACTATATCAAAATGCTTCATTTTTCTTTCGGAACAAAATTTTGTTGACATTGACACTTTTAATTTTGACAAAAAATGATATTCTTTGTTGAAAAAGATTCTTAGTAGTGTACAGTGTAACCTTCTTTTCTTTTCTTTTCTTTTCTTACAGTCTGGTTTTCAGCCAGAAACATTATTGATGTAATCATGGCTTCTGTTTCTACTTGCTATGAGTTGATGTAGAAACATTCCCAGGCAAGGTGGCAGTATAGAGGCTTGAGTGACTGCAAACAAGTAGTTGCTATTTCAGCATGCTAGCGGGAGTGTAGGAAGTTGGTAACCATGGAAGCTGGTATGAAAGGTTTCATAAAGACCTTCCTGAATGTGTACGCACTCTTAGTTAGAAGCTGGAAGTGCCTGACCAATCAGTGGTGAGCTCTATCAATAGGACAAAACTGGCAGCCAGCTTGAGCACCAGTCAGAAGCCACCCAGCCCTTCAGGGAGAAGATAGAGCTGCCAGGGGTAACCCGGGATGAATCTGTGGGTTGAATCTCAATACAGTTTCCTGTGATTTTACGGAACTCAGTAGGGTTGAGACAGGGAAACATCATAAAGAAGAAACAGACTGGAGGCCAAATGTCTTTGTGAGTTGTATTACATCACTGAACCAAAGACACTGTGCGAGCCTAATAGCTACAGTCATTGTCAGCGCTTGTTATGTAAAGTTATGAATGTGCTCAATATGGTGGCTGCTGAAACCATCGATTATGTGATCCAACTAAATGTTTTATCCAATTGCCATTATAATACCCAGGGTGACCGGACATGAAAGCACAGGATCACCGATTGTCAGAAGTCCCAATCCTTGTATTTTTTTGGTGAGATTTAAATATATATTTTAGGGTTTGTGAGACATTTTAGGGCCTTGTGAGATAGTTTTCATTTTAAAGGAAAATACCAAATCTCTAGCTAGTGATGTTAGATTAGGAATGGTGTATTGTAACTGCTGAACTGTAACGGTTTATCTTTGGAGTGTTATTCAGTAAAAAGAAATGTGAAACTGCTAATTGACTGTGTATGTAACTTTCTTATGGTAAAGATTGTTATGGGATTCCTAAAAGAAGAAAGAAGAAGAAAAAGAAGAAAGAAAAAATCTTTTTTATAATTTCCATTTTTAGCATTTAGTGGACTCTTTTAGAAAATCTAGTTGTAGTCTTTCACCAGGATATGAAATTGTGGTCTGTGCAAATACTTTGTCATTTAGAGGAATTTTGTAATACAGAATTGGTAAGTAAATTGACTTAATCCCTTCAATATAGACTGTACCAGCACTAGTACGTATCACGTAGGCTTTGTGAGGGTTCAATCTCTACCATGTGTCATTATTGCCAATGCATTTTTTTTCCATTTTAAAGTGAGGATTTATTCATAATAAGAATGAATCCTGAAAAAAAGATTCTTGCTTAACTACATGATTCCATACTATCCAGCAGCATGAGTCCCACAGTTAGTTGCCATATGCCCCTATGCCACCTTATGTCTTCATAGTCTAGTCATGAGTAGAGCTGGTTGGGAATTTTCCATCAAAATGAATTTTTGATGGAAAATCCAATTTCCACAAATTTTGATATTGTAGACATTTTTTGATTTTCTATCCACCTGAACCAAAACATTTTGTTTTTTTTGAACTCAGCAAAATATTTTGTTTCAAGTAAATTTGACACTAAATTGCATCTATTTAGGGTGTCTTGAAGCCTCATGGGAGTTGTAGTCATTACCGCAGTCTCTTCTATGGGCCTGACTCCCTTGCTTGGACTATATATCTCATGATGCACCGTGGTCTCCCCACCGAAGGGATGGAAACTCTGATTTTGACTCAGCTGTACTCATGAAATAATTAATTAATCTTTATAACATTTCTTTCCATTGGTATCTAGGTATTTATATCCACATTTTACAAATGGGGTAACAAAGGCAGAGAGATGAAGCAGCAAAATACAGCCAGTGATTCAAATTTAGGACACCCATTTCTGTATTTATTCCTTTAGGCCATATGTGTTCCTTATGTATCGAGTACATGAGGATGCCTTGAAATAAACTTGCAGATATGCTTGCATCCATCTTAATGGTCAAAGTGAAAAAGTGAATCCAATTCCCTTTAATTTGTTTCCATTAAACTTCTGATTAACATGGATTTTCATACCAGACAATACACAAAGTTACATGAAGTAAACAGAGAAAATAATAAACTTAGCCCAAGGACTTTTCTTTATTATCTCACCAACAATTTTGCTGCACTGACACCCATCAGGAAACTTTTACCTGGCCTAATAACCCTTTCAAGGCGTCCTTCACCTCCTTGTTCCTTAGGCTGTATATCAGGGGGTTCAGCATGGGGATCACCACTGTGTAGAACACGGAGATCACTTTGTCCCGATCTAGGGAGTAGCTGGAAATTGGCCTGACATACATAAAGACAGTGGTGCCATAGAATATCATGACGGCCGTCAGGTGGGAGGCACAGGTGGAGAAGGCTTTGCGTCTGCCCCCAGTGGAGCGGATCCTCAGAATGGTGGAGATGATATAGATATAGGAGACCAGAATCTCCAATGAGGTGAAGATGCCGTGAAATGTACCAAAAGTGTAAAGCACTATTTCATTGCTGTAGGTATCGGAACAAGACAGCTGTATCAGTGGGGGGATATCACAGAAGTAATGATTGATGACATTGGAGCTGCAGAAGGACAGTTGAAAGGTGGAGATAGTTTGTGCCAGTGCATGGACAAAGCCAATGAGATATGAGCCAGCCACCAGTCGGGCACAGACTTTGCTGGACATGATGACCGTATAGAGCAGTGGCTTACAGATGGCCACATAACGGTCATAGGCCATCACAGCTAACAGGAGGCATTCAACACTCGCAGTGAGCACAAAACAGAACATCTGTGTGATGCACCCACCAAATGAAATGGTTCTCTTCTCAATTAGGAAATTCACCAGCATCTTGGGGGTGATGGTTGAGGAGTAGCAGAAATCCACAAAGTCCAAATTACTGAGGAAATAGTACATAGGGATGTGGAGCCGTGGGGTAACCCTGATCAACACAATCATCCCGAGATTCCCCACCAGGGTGATGAGATACATCACTAAGAAAAGCAGAAAGCAGATGGCCTTCATCTTTGGACTTTCTGTTAGTCCTGAGAGGACAAACTCAGTAACCAAGGTATGATTTCCCTCAGACATTTTGTCAGTACACAGATGTTATCTGCTGATTGACTCTACCTGGTTGACTGAAGGGAGCACTGATGTCCCCCAATTTATCTTCTGGATAGCCAAGGTACTTATATGGCTCTCATTACTATAGCATTTAACTACCTCAAAATCTTTAATGAATTTGTCTTCACAGCAACCCTATAAGGTAGAGCAGATGGGAAACAGGCTAAATGACTTGTCCAAGGACACACATGGAGACTGTGGCAGAGTTGGGACTTGCTTCCTGGTCCCTTAAGGCTCAAGTTAGTATGTGAACCACTGGACCATCCTTACTCTCACCCTGACCAACTGAGCAATTCAGCCTGGCTGGGAAAGACTCATTAGGCATCATACCCCTAGTTCACTGAGCATCCGTGCCTCTCCTCCCCAGTGCAACTGCAGTTAGATGCGTTCAGCTGTGAGCAGTGTAATGCAAATGTTCATCAAGGCCAATGGCCAGCTTCTTCCTGAAACATATAATCTTAGCATTAACTCAAGGACCTTATGGGGTTTTCACCTTCCTCTGCAGCATGAGGCATGGATTGTCCGCTGGAATCTCTGGAGAATGGCTCATCTAATCACTTCCCTGCCATTGCAAGGGCCTTTGGCATTGGTGGCACCTTGGTCTCTCCTGTTCTCTGTTTGTGGCACCGCTTTAGTCTCCTGAGGACTGAAATGTTTTAATCTAATTAAAGTCTTTGGGCTTAATATAGGGATATTTGGGTAAAATTTAAGGGCCTGTGATGGACTGATGGTCAGAATGTAAATGGTTCCTTCTGAATTTAAAGTCAATGGAACTATGAATCTCAGGCATCATTTCTAGCTATTCAGAACTCTAATAGGAGAAGGCAAGTGGCTCCTTTGCTATCATAACATGGTGGTGGGAAGCTGACACTGCCCAAATCAGCAGTAGAACTAATTCCCCAGCAGGGGGTGAGTCATACAAACTCCTTCGTATTGGCCTGATCCAAAGGCCATTGAAGTCCAGGGGTGACTTTCCGTTGATTTCACTGTACATTGGATTGGGACATTGGTCATTTTCTGCTGAGAAATTAAACGGATCATGAAACATCCTTGTGTTGGAGGTAGCAAATGCCTTCATTATTCTGACGGGGTGAGAATCATGAGTAAAGTGTTCTAGAGGGGTAGTCATGTTAGTCTGTATACAGCAAAAACAATGAGAGACCTGTATCGCCTTAAAGACTAACAAAGTTCTGTGGGCATAAGCTTTCGTGGGCTGCAACTCACTTCCTCAGATGCATGAAATGGTAATCACAGGTAGGAGGTGTCTTTATACATCCAAGGGTAAGAAACAACAATGGGGAGGGCAAGTGCTAACAAAGTCAATTCAGTTAGTGTAGATGAAGCCTATTCACAACCCTTGATGAGAATGTATGAACAGTGACAATTACTTCTTGTAATGAGAGAACCATTCCAAGTCCCTGTTCAGACCCAGTTTG
>ML675613.1:1876001-1920718 GCA_007922155.1 Mesoclemmys tuberculata | reverse complement strand
CAAACTGGGTCTGAACAGGGACTTGGAATGGTTCTCTCATTACAAGAAGTAATTGTCACTGTTCATACATTCTCACCTTCTAATCAAGGGTTGTGAATAGGCTTCATCTACACTAACTGAATTGACTTTGTTAGCACTTGCCCTCCCCATTGTTGTTTCTTACCCTTGGATGTATACAGCCACCTCCTACCTGTGATTACCATTTCATGAATCTGGCGAAGTGGGTTGCAGCCCACAGAAGCTTATGCCCCCAGAACTTTGTTAGTCTTTAAGGTGCTACAGGATTCCTGTTCTTTATGAGTGAAGTGGAAATCACTGAAATTAAAGAAATCTGCACCTTCTGGGGTATTCAAAGCCAAACAACAAAAATAGCTATTAGGTCCTTGTGTCCACAACCTTTTCTACTTCCTCCTGCTAGGCAAATTTGAAACAGACAAAAGGATTCAGTGAAACATATGTGATCGGTGGAAGTCACTGCCACACAAGGGAAATACTTTAGTAATTTATGATTAGCAATTACAAGCTTTGCCAGTCCCAGTTTTTCAGGGCATAATGTGAACATGCTCTAGTGTCCACCATGGGGCTAAATTTTGCAACCCAGATGCTGATGAGCACTTGAATTCACATAAGTGGCTCCACTAAATCAATGAGACAGGATCCATATAAACAAGTGCTCACCCCTGTACGAACTGGACTATAATACCTAGCATTTCACATTTAAAACTATTCTGGAGATGCTACTGTTCTTCAGTTGCATTTTCTACTATTGGAGAAAAAAAATCTTATCAGATAAATCATTGTTCTAATGCCTAGTTCTTGCTTTTCTCCCCTTTACACATCTACCTTTTGTCACATCTCTCCTTCAAGATTTTTGATATATATGAAGCTACTCTCTTCTCTTTGCCTCTCCAGCTTTCCTAGAATCTCAGAAATTGGACCTACAGGATTAAGGCACTTTGGGTCAGATTTTCAGGGGCATTTGGTGCTGGAAGATGCAGATAGGTGCCAACTAATATTTTAAAAAATGCTTCAGCAAATCAGGCACCTAACTTCAATTGATTTCAAAGGGTGCAACTTCATCCACTTAAATACTTTAAAAAGGAGGGAAAGGAAGGGTCAGGGAATATACACTGATCAGCCTTTCCTCCAAGGATGGAAAGCTACTAGAGTAATGTATAAAACACTCAACTTGAGAATACCTGGAGGATGAAGCGATAATTACCAGCACTCAGTATGGATTTACTAAGAACACATCATACCGAACCAGCTTCATCTCCAGCCAACAAAGCACTTCCCATTTCACTAGGCGTGAGTTAACCTGGTTAATTAAACAAACTGTCTTTAATGAACTTACCATTAACAGCATACCATCTAGTCAGCAGGCTGGAAATTACTTGCTTTTTCTCAATTGTTCATATAAATTACTGAGACTCTTTGTGCTAAGAATCCAGACTCTTTATGTGATGCTGTTACCAGGCAGAGAATCACACCTAGCTGCAAAGGTTGAGATCATTCAACATGATTCTGTATTAAGCCAAAGTGCAGGACCTCATCACCACAACCCCTCGTTGTCAAGGATTCTTGCTTAGATGATGCAGGAAACGTATGCAGAAACAGAAACTTTGGGACCTTGAACTCCTCATAGATTCTCCCCTGCTGAAAAGTCCTACAGAACTGAGTGATTAGTCTTGGGGACAGCCGTTTTATTGCAATCCCTTTGGACTGATCTCAGGTCAAACATCCGCCAGCTTTCCTCATCGCCGATTCTTCAGTGCAGAGGTTCTTAAACATTTTTATAGTGGAGAGTCAACCTTAATTAATTTTCTCATGGGCAATTCCCTTCCCATTGAATAACATCCCTGCAGTGGCTAAAGCAATTTCATTGTTGTTTACAGCTGCTCAGGGTCCCAGGTGAAGTATACCATTGGTTTCAGCTCACTGCCTATGGGTATGTGTACATTGCACACTAAATCCAGGTCTGGGGGACACAGGCTTGTGGACTTGGTGTTTTCAAGCCCGTTCTTGAGCATCCACCCTGCATTGTAAACCTGGGTTTACAATTGCTGGACTTAGGTCTCACATCCACACTGTGCTATGCACACCTTTTGACTCAAGTCTGTGGCTTGAGTTGTGACTGCGCTACAAGATAGCAGGGCTTGGACCCAAGTTGTAGCGGGAATAGGTTTCTGACCCACCCCCCAACATGGATCCGAGCCCTTAGTGCTTGCTGACCCAATTTGTGTGTGAAAGGAAAGGGGGCTTGGGCTCAAATCTAAGTCAGAGCTTGGGCTCAGTGTGCAGTGTAGACAGAGCCTATGAGGCAGGGCCCAACGTCATTGAGTGATGTGGCTGTCCTACATTGCCCCAGAAGGAAAAGTGATGTTTTAAGTAAAAACACAGGTGCTCCTTATTATAGCGCGTCTTCCTAATCAGCCAATCCACTCAGCGAAAACACAGACACCAAACAACTAAAATAATAAAATAAAAATAAAACCCACAAATCCTAACGTTTGTAAGCACCTCGTATGGTCTCTTTTTAGATCCCACAGTCCCATATCATCCTTTATCTCGAATGCAGGCCCCAACACCCTTTCTTCCACCTATTTGCCTTGTGCCTCATGTCAGCTTGCCTAAACTGAAATCTGCCTAGTCTGTAGTAATAGAATCATAGGGCCGTATCACATGGCAATGAACCAGGTCAAAGAACAAAGGTCCTTTTTATGCAAATCCCCCCTTCCTGAACAGAGAGGGGAGATTTCAATGCGAATTAGGTGCCTTTAAGGACCAGTGGGGCTACTGGTGGACTAAAGTACTATCTTGTGCGTGTAAAGGTCTTCAAATCTTCTTCCTCTATGATTTCATTGGCAATTTTGCCTGGTCAAGGAGTAAGTTTTAAGACAATTGTGAATTGCCCCTCAGTGCCGCTGGCTGTAAGGAAACTGAAATCTTCTGGCAAAAACTGGAGGCCAGTGTTGGCTGGAGCTAAAACATGTAAAACATTAGAAACAGTAAGAAAAGAGATCTAAATAGAGAGGGCTTAATTTTGCATTCGGCTGGGTGTAAATCAGGAATAACTCCACAGAAATCTGTGGAATTATTACGCCGGGACCAGACTGATGTAAATGAGAGGTGACTCAGGCTCGGAATCCTTAGAAGCTTTCAAAATGTCTTCTCTTCTGGGCCATGCCACTGTTACTTTGCAAGCTGATAGGCTGAACGTTGTCAAAAACATAATCACAGTGTCCTGATTCCAGCACCCATGAAAGCAAACCTGGACTCCATCATCCAGCCTGTCCCCATTAAACGTATCTCATGATACAGGAGATGGAGGGAGGAATTTTTTACAGCACATGGTTTAGTACATTAATGGTTTTAAAGATAAGGCCCAGGCTTAGGATAAAGTTCAGGATCATGTCACCATTTGAGTGGGGCCCTGGTGAGATTGGGTTGCTGTGAATGTCTGTGGCTAAAGCTCTGGATAAGGGTAGGGACCATGGGTCTAATACCCAAATGTCTGGCAGCACTGAGTATCATGCTAATGTTCCCTGGGCTACAACCTTTGTGGGCCCCTTGTCCAATGAATCCTTTCCCTTCTGTTGAAAGAGGAACAAGGCACAGCCCCTTGTTCACACAGGGCTTGTGAAACACTTTATATAAAGCCAGTGGTTGTTGGTCCAGTCTCCCCTGGAACACTGAAGTTTGAGATAATCAGATCTTCTCAGAAGCTCCATCCCATGCTGATGCTTTGAAAGATCTCATGCATTTGGGTCCAGTTGCTGGTATCTCCCAAATTCCAGGTTCAAGTATGGTCCTTTCTGATACAAGATATTCCAGGGACATGTTTGGCTTGTAGATAATTCTTGCATGATTTCATTCCCATCTTTGCTAGACCTGGGATCCAGCAACAAATGACCTAATGGTTAAGAAAAGCAGGAAAGACAACTTTTCTCTAGCATCTTTTCTTCTATTTTTGTGGTGGGCGTGTGTGTATGTGGTGTGTGGGTGGTATACTGAAAACTGTGTAAGATGTGATCTATCACTTTAAATTCCTGTTTGTAGGATCAGGAGCTCTGTAGGAAAGCCTGAGACTTGGACCCACCAGAAGTCAGCCGGCACTGCAGGTAGACAGACTAGATTAAGGTGGAGGTGTGTTGTACCTCTCTGTTTTGGGTTCTTGTGTGTTATTCTGAATTCTAAGAAATAAGGTAGTGTGTCGTGTTACCTTGCAACCTTCCAGCAAGAGTATTTTATGCTTTTATCTATTTCCTTTGTTTGTGCACCATGAAACATAACCGTTTCAAGATGAAGGACTTGGTGAGGAATTCTGGGAAGGTTACATGAATTTTTGTTGGTTTCCCTCCACTCTGGACAATTTCCTCTAGTGTAGATATCACCACATCTGGGTCAGCATGTCTGAGACAGTTGCTAACTCTGCTTTCCCATTCCATGTCTCCATAGAATATTTTCATACATCATATACCTGACAGCTTTGGCTCTTAGCCAAAAATAATTTGTGGCCCCTCTTGGGAGCATTGCTCATGCAGAAGCTGAAGCTATTTTCCTGGTTATATCTCTAAATGGCACCACCTCCTTCCTCAGGGCCAGTCTGATTTCCTTTCTTATTCTTATTTTACCTAAGAGTTGCTGAAGCATGGTCATGGGGAGGGAAATGTGGAAGAGGGCATGGACTCAAACTTGAGCCCAGGTCTGAGATATTCTGGAAAATGCTGTTTAGCAGTTGGGTGACCTTTTGCATTTAGTATATATGTGTTCTATGAATGAAGATGGTGCTTTTAATTTTGTAGGCAAGGGATTATGGGTAGTCTCCTCCTCAAACATGTAGTAGTGCTCAGGCACTTTTGTAGGGAATAAGGAGACATGCAGGTTACGAGATTTTACACACATCAGTGAAGTAATTCATGGAGAACTCCTTGCACTGGGGTTGGAACGAATTGTTTGCATTGTTTCGTTTTTCTTTTTTATCCAGAGGAGGAGTTATGATTTGCCATATTTCTCTTTTTAAACTGTTTTAAAGTAAAGATGCTTTTTATAGGAACCCTCCCTGGCTCTTCAATAAAACATATCAACCTCTCAGGCTGGGTCTACGTTGATGACGGCAAATTCGCCACCATCAGATTGATTGCTCTGGATCGACTGAGCGGTCTGTGTAGACCCGCTCAGTCGATCCAGCAAGTGACGCAAGAAAACCACCTCGGTAAGTGGTGTAGCGCTGTGTCGAAGGGAAGCGTGGACGGCGCTCAGAGGAGATGCCGCGAAGTTGATGGGAGATACGCTAGTGATTTATGTCAGTTGCGTATCTCCCATCAACTGCCGACGAATCCCAAAGGTAAGTGTAGACCAGGCCTCACTGTGCATTCGAGGTCCAGCCATGCTATTCAGGCTTCCTACATCACTGTCTCTCAGGGGAGAAGTAGGTAACCCCATCTGTAACAGGGAGGTGTGACCTCCCTTTGACATTGACACTGAGGAAGGGCCATCCACCCCTTGGTTGGTGGAACAAGGAAGTCCATGCCCATCAGACCGGAAGACAGATGTCTCCCGCCTGCTGCCAGCACCTGAGCCTGCCAGCAACTCCAGCTGTTCCAGCGATGACCCCAAACTACTAGAGTCATTGGAGATGCCTGACGCTGAGGAATTGCTGGGGTTACCACTGATTGTGTACCCTAGGAGGTGGAGGGTGACCTTGGGACCCAGGTACACTTTGGGTATGGGGTAGGAATGAGCCCAGGGGTAGCTGACCGTGGGTCGGCAGATGCTCATACTAGAGCACTGGTTGACGTGTTTCGGCTGGAACTCCTCTGACCCAGTGGTGGAATGCTCTGCCACTGTTAGGGCCATGGGCTAGGATGCATGGAGTCGGGTGAATCTGCGTCCCCCTGCCCCGCCTCTGGTATGCCACCCCTAGAGTGGCAGACTCCCCACTAGGCCAGGAGGCCTTGCCTGTGAGCCCTAGATGGCATTACTGCTCATCCTCATTGCCCACCCTGCCCGAGGGCCAGGGACGATAGACTGCTGCTTGCCCCACCCTGTCTGAGGCCTCATCCTACACTGACTGGAAGCAGCAATAGCTGTTAAAAGATTTTTTTGTAAAGGGACCACTCAATGCAACACAAATAAGTCTACTCACAGGCCTGCAGACTGGGAACTTGCTGCTTTGTTTAACTGCATGACAACGGTGTGGGAGGGGGACAAGACTACAACTGAGTAAACAGGAAGTAATCCACTCTCTGTCCCATAATACAGGTAACTCAGTTACCTTCATGATGTCCACTTTACTACACATTCCTTCTGAGAGGTGATTTTACAATCACCTGCTATCTCACCAAGGATGTTACCTCCTAGTGATTCGGCAACATAAACGAGCCCATATTGGTTTGCACTGATGTAGTTGGGGCAAGAATTTATGGCCAAAAATAAGATCTAGTGTTGCTGATGAGGGGATTTATCATAACCTGATGTCATTCTCTTTTGCGGAATTAGGCGCCACCCGCTTTGCTTTCTCAGTCCTTTTCCTTGGTCAGCAAGTCCAATCCCCTGCTATCACAAGCAACCCTGTCATATGACCCCATACTCTACCTCATTTATTAATTTATTTAACACACCCAACCTCTCTTTGGGTACATCTACACTTACAGTGGAATGTAGAGTACAGACACTGCACAAATACCTAACACGAATATAAATAGCAGTATAGATGGTGAGGCACAGTTTAGGTCAGTAGAGTAAAATGTCCTACATATTTAAACCCACAGGGTATATACCCTGTGCAGATTTCTATAAGACCAAGCAGTGCCTCCCACATCTAAATATAGCAGTGTAGTGTCCTGCTGCCTCCCAGCTGCCCTAGCCCTTCCCATCCAGAATCTTTCCTCAGCTCCGTGAAAGAATGCAGCAGAAGGGAAAGGCTCCGACAGAGGGGAGCTACTGGAGCCTTTCTCTGCTGTCTCCTGGAAGCTTTCACTGTAACGACACATCACAGTGGGTGTGGACGCAGCCTGCCTTTCGCTGCAGCGGGTAGCTACACAGATCCTACACACCATTGCAAGTGTAGACATGGTCGCAGAATGATCTTCCCTTCAGACAAAAGGGAGACACCATTTTTAAGAGGGTGTCTGGTCTGATAATAAAACTAGGCACAGGGAAGTGTTTCAAGTAATTTCAAGCCAAAAAATTTGAATTTTAGATATGATGAAATTTTTCATTTTGATCAGAAATATTGAAACAAAATGTTGTGAAATTTTCAAATTGAATTTTTTTTTGGCATTTCTTTTCCACTGAAAATTTTAAAACTTAAACTTTTCATCCCACTTTGGGCTAAATTTTGAAATTATGGATTTCATACTCACTGAAGAAAATTCTGAATTTTTCTCAGCTCTGTTTGAATCACCTCTCATGTACTCTGCTTTAATGCTGGCACTAAGATGTTGATTGCAATAGAATCACTCCTGATTTACATCAGTCTATGTGAGAGCAGAATGAAGCCTGGTTGACACCTTGGGTTATGCAGGAGTGGTCAGGTTTGAGGCTCACTGCTGGCCTTAAAATCTGTAAACCCTACCATTGCAGTGAAGGTTTCTATGCCACAATCGAGTTTCTTTCTATTGCTCCATGAGATTTTTTTCTCTTACCTTCACTGCATATCTAACAGCTCTTGTAAAATAAATTGATCAATGGATAAGATCCTGTGGTTCCTCCGCTAGCCCCTTTATTATTTAAGCAGTTGTTTTAATCACCTTAGAACTCTTATTCATAGACAAGTTACTTCTCTTGGTTAACACTCTCCTCAGAGCATCCTTCACCTCCTTGTTCCTCAGGCTATAGATCAGGGGGTTCAGCATGGGGATCACCACGGTGTAGAACACGGAGACCACACGATCTTGGTCTGGCGAGGATTCTGAACTGGGGCGCATGTACATGAACACTGCGGTCCCAAAGAACATGATGACAACTGTCAGGTGGGAGGCGCAGGTGGAGAAGGCTTTGAGCCTGCCCTCGGCAGAGTGGATCCGCAGGATGGCAGAAACGATGTAAATGTAGGAGATGCATATTTCCAGTGTGATGAAGATGCCATTGAAGATGCAGAATGCAAAGAGAATGATCTCATTGACCCTAGTGTCTGTACAGGAAAGGTTCAGCAAGGGGACCACATCACAGAAGAAATGGTTGATGACGTTGGACTGGCAGAAGGACAGCCGGAAAGCACAGCTGGTGTGTATCATTGAAATCAGGAAGCCACATATATAAGAGGCAGCTAACAGCTGGATGCAGACCCTCTGGGACATGATGACTGTGTAGAGTAGAGGCTTGCAGATGGCCACATACCGGTCATATGCCATCACAGCCAGGAGGAAACACTCTGTGGTGCCAAATGCAATAAAACAGTACATTTGAGCAGCACAGCCAGGAATGGAGATGGCCGTGTTCTCAGCTAAAAAGTTGGCCAGCATCTTGGGGGCTATGGCTGATGAGTAACAGAAGTCTAGGAAAGCCAAGTGGCTCAGGAAAAAGTACATGGGGGTGTGGAGTCGGGAATCGATCCTGATGAGTGTGATCATTCCAAGATTCCCCACCACAGTGATCAAGTAGATCACTAGAAACACCACAAAAAGAGCAGGCTGCAGCTCTGGCTTGTCAGTTAGTCCCAGGAGAATGAACTCAGTCAGTATGGTCTGATTTCCAGTCGCCATTTCCCTGGCACTTGTACCGTACGGGTAATCGGTAATGTAAGGCAGAACCTGATGGATACAGTGGAAGAGCTGGCTGGTGACAAGTAGGCAGAATTGCCCTGATGTGCCCTTGGGGAATATTCACCAAGGATTAATCATGCAGCTGATTGGCTGTCTTTGCCTCTTCACGCCCTTGCAATCACAGTTGTACATTTCCAGAGGTGAACCGGCAGGCTTGACTGTTCAAAGAGAGGGCAGCATGCATTTCCTCTGAAAAACACAGTCACAACATTTACCTTTAAGGAGGAAGAGGGGACTCTGGCTCCCACAGGGAACATAGAAATTGCCATCCTGCTTCAGATCCAGAATTAGCAATGGTTTATCTTAGAGAAACAAGATGGGTGAGGTAATATCTTTTATTGGACTAACTTCCGTTGGTGAGAGAGACAATCTTTCAAGTTCCACAAAACTTTTCTCCGGATCTGGGGAAGGTACTTGAAATATCACAGCTAAATACATGGTGGAACAGATTGTTTAGCAAAAGAAGTTAGCACATATTCTAATGGACCATTCAAGGTGAAGTGGCCTGTCAATATCCTGAAGCCATAGGACAAAAAAAGGGGATCAGTGGGTGACAGATTGTTGTAATAAGCCATAAATCCAGTGTCTTTATTAAAACCCATGATTTTTGGTGTCCAGCAAAATTATGGATTTAAGTTCCCATGCTCATCTTTTGAAGGTGTTGTATAGATTTCCTTTGAGTTGAGGATTGAGAGGTCAGATAGGGAGTGATGGTTTTGTGAAAAATGTTTGCCCTGGGGCCAACTTAACTACAACACTGCAATGGCAAGAGAAAGGGAAAAGTTCCCATAATGCATCTGCTCAAATATGCAGTAGTACACTCTATGTTGTACAGTAGAAGAAACAAATAGGGCTTTGTGGTACAATAGTAGCATAGCTGACTCTAGATCAGAAGGTTGCATGTTCAGATCACATGGGGAGGGTGTCAATGCTTCTTCAATCTGGCAGAGAAATGCATAATGAGATCCAAATGCTGGAAATTGACTCTACACTAGCTTAGACTGGAAATAAGGTGCTACCTGTTAACAATGAGGGTAATTAACCATTGAAACAGCTTATCGAAGGATGTAGTAAATTCTCTATTACTTGGCACCATTAAATAAAGATTATATATTTTTTCAAGAAGATACAGTCTTGTTCAAACACAAGTTGCAGGGCTTGGTGCAGACATACATGGGCAAAATTCTCTGACCTGCATATTGCAAGAGGTCATCCTAGATGATCACAGTTGTCCCTTCTGGCCTTAAAATCTATGTGTCTATGAATTGCTTTTCATCCCCAGCTGAGATATATGTCTATATATCTATATCTAGGATCCCTGGAAATCAGGGAGAGGAGAATCTATCTAATCTATCGATCTATCTAATCTCTCCCTGATTTCCAGTAGTAACTGCATTAAATTTTCTTGCTTACACAATGCAAGAGGTCAGGCCTGATGATCTACTGGTCCCTCAGGGCCTTAAAGTCTATGAATCTCTGAAAATAGTTATTCTAATCTATCCTTGCATAGATCCCACAAAGCGTGGTATAAATGTTGGTGCTCTGTTAGGCCTGTTGCTGGTTCTTTTTTGTGATGAGGTGAGCAAAACCACACAGCGTACGAAGACATATAGTACCAGCTATTTCTTGTAATTTTTTCTATATAACTCTCTTGCTATCCATTAATTAGTTATATTACCCTTTTAATACTCTACGCCCTTTTTACTTGCATTTGCATTTTTCATCACCTCTGTGCACTGAGCAGTCTTTTTTTTTATTGAACTGTCTGCAAAGATGCCTTGATATTCCTCCGGAAATGTTAGAACTAATTTGTAGATTAGTAATAGTCTGACCTCCTGGATAACAAGCCATAATAACTTGTAATAATAAACTTCCCCAAAATAATTCCTGGAGCATATTTTTAGAATAAACATCTAATCTTGATTTAAAAATGGTCAGTGATGGAGAATTCACCACGACCCTTGGCAAATTGTTTCAGTGGTTACTTACACCCAACCTTAAAAATAATTTCCAGTCTGAATTTGTCTAGTTTCAGCTTCCAATCATTGAACTGTGCTATACCTTTCTCTGCTAGGTTGAAGAGCCCATTATTATATATTTTCCCCATGTAGATACTTACAGTTTGTAATCTAGTCATCCCTTAACCTTCAGAACCCAACAGAACCTATGTATAGTTTAAACTGTTCCTCCCTGTGTACTTGCTACCACAGTAACACTGATTTTTGTTGTTGGTTGCAACCAGTGTGCTGCCGAGTCATCTAGAGATCTTTGGAAACCTCGCTAGTCTTAATGAATAGCACTTGTTTGAAAAAACAAATGTTCATCCCACAGGAAATTTGGAAATTTTGACTTTTCATTTCATCCCAGATCAAAAGAAAAAGGTGGAAATCTGTGAACTTCTTACAAAATGAATGAAGGCTAAAATCTCTTCTCACCTGTACAGGCAGTTCCTGCAGTGCAAAGTTAAGGCAATATTTGTGAGGTGGTTCACCGCGTGACTGCCTGTTCAGCAGGTGTTCTATGGGCAACAGAGCAGAAGGCTTCAGTCTCTAAAGCTGTCAACGCAACCTCTTATATGATCATTGAAAAATGAACCTTGTAAATTTCTACCCTCCGATGTGGACAATTTAATTGAATTTAATATAATTTACTGGCGAGTAAACTATCATCTATTTTCATTATCTTTAAACACCATTGCTAAGGACAGGCACGTACATTTTGTGCTCGGGCTGGTAAAATTTTCAAGACAATTTCTCAAGGATGATATAAAATGACGGTAGCAAATCTTCAGCTGAATCCAAAGGAAGTATGATGATTTACACTTCCTGGGGATCCAGCACCAAGATTTATTACTAAGAAAACTGTAGACTGCAGACCTTGAGTGTAAGACACAATTTCAGAAGCCTTTATATTAGTACAGACAATATAGTCTGTGGGCTTGATCCAAAGCCCAGTGGAGTCTGAGGAAGAATTTCCACTGACTTCAATAGACTTTGGATCAGATTCTAATGGAAGCAATTATTTGATTAGCCTCCCTCATTTCCACACAGATTCATAGATTATAAGGCCAGAAGGGACAACTTTACTCATCTAGGGTAACCTCCTATATACAATACAAACCATAGTACTCCCTGAATTAATTCCTGTTTGAACTACAGCATATCTTTTAGAAAACATCTGGTCTTGATTTAAATATTGCCAGTGACAGAGATTCCCTTATTTTTCTTGGTAAACTCTCCCAATGGTTAATAACCTTCTCTGATAAAAATTTCCATCTTATTTCCAGTCTAAATTTGCCTACCTTTAACTTCCAGCCATTGATCTTGTTATACCTTTGTTCACTAGACTGAAGAGCCCATTATCACGTTTGTTCCCCATGTAGGTATTTATAGACTGTGAACAAGTCACCCCTTAAACTTCTCTTCCTTAAGCAAAACAGATTGAGCGCCTGGAGTTTGGCACTATAAGGCAGGTTTTCCAATCCTTTAATCATTCTTAAGGCTCATCTCTGAACCCTCTTCAATTTACCAACATCCTTCTTGAATTGTGGACACCAGAACTGGACACAGTATTCCAGCAGCAGTTTAACTGCAAGAAATACAGAGGTAACATAACCACCCTATTTCTAATTTAAAGAACAAATGTATCTCTCATCAGGAATCAAGGGCTAATGCGGTTAAACAACAGGCAGACAGGTTTTGAGAACCAGTGACTTGATTTTCAGTGTTGTGCACCCACAAACACTTGTAATGCCAGGGAGAAAAACAGGCACTCAGAATCTTTGGAAAATAAGGTCACAAGCAGATTTGTCACTCTGGCATGACATTGGCACTCTGAGGTGCGCGCCTGCTTCACCTACACTCATGGACAGTGGACAGAGTGTAGACCATCAAGCTCACTTACCATGTTCCACGCTGCCCCAGGGTAAGCTGCTCAGTTTCCACGTCCCTGTAGCAGGGAACATCTAAACCCTCCCGCTCCTGTATTAATCCACTAAACACTCAGCTCATTAAAAACCTCCATTTTACAAACACAAAAATAAAAATGAATGACACTGTCATGGGATTCCCAGGTTGCCACACAACCCTGGGATCTCGCTGCTGAATTTAAGGCTAATTTGGCAATTGGAATTGATTTCAAATTATGGTTGAGTAAGAGAGTTTGCCTCAGTTTCGTACCATCAAAAATGCCAATTTTTCTAACACATCAAGCATAATAGCATTTAATCTACGTCTGGTAAAACCCTGCCTGTAAAGATGAAAGCAGCCATGAAAGGACTCACATCTGGTTGATGCTACCATATTTATTCATATTTCCAAGTATCTTGGGAACTGGTCTCTGGGGGGAGCATATAAACCTTCCAGTGACTGGAACATACAGCACCAAGTAATTAAGCCGTGGCTTTTTCATGAACTGTGTGTGGCGATTTGATTGAACACAAAAGTCATTTTCCAAATTAAAAGAGCTGGTAACTTTGCCAGTGCACAACTCCAGCGTGTGGTACTCAAGAGGGATAAAGCATTGCATAAGAGACAGTTGTGACCAAACCTGCATGGAGGGGGAGTGGACAAAGGGACCTAATGGCTCTCTTACCATTCTAATTTCTATGGGCTGGGATGTGCAAATTGCACACAGCCCAGAATAAGTGGAGCAGAAACTCATCCAAAGACCCTCGGCATGTGAGATGGAACATGCCCACTGCTAGACCTTTTCAGGGCATGCTGCATAGCCTTCCTTGTGCAGCCTGCTCCCTTATGGGCTATTGCAGAGGGTAGAATCACTAGGAGCAGATCCGCCTGGGCCACACCTCCTTGTTTCCCCAATCCATACCATCCCGCCTCTGGCCTATTCACACCACACTCCTTGACCTGCCCTTGAACACTGCCTCCTGCACCCATGGCTCTTGCAAAGATGACATAGGAGTGCCTGCTACACAAGGAGAATTCTCCAAAGGGACCTCCAGGTAACATTGACTAGGGCCTTCTGCCTTCACTTATCTGGTCTGCTGGGTTGGGGACAGGAGGAGATGTTGGCCATTGTAACCCACAACACACTCCATGTAGCACTCTGTCCCCCTCTCGAGGTGGCTAGGCCACAGACAGACATTGATAAGCCGGCTGCAGCTTAGGCTGACAGTGCTAGGTCTTTTATCTCAAGCCATATAAGTTCATGCTTTAAGATCCCTGGATGGATTGTTGGCCTCAGAGCATTTGTTTCGATTTCCATTAGATTCCACTAACAGGAAATGTTTACAGTGAAGGCTTCAATGTAGGAAGCATGTCCACACTGGGGCTTGATAGACCAATGAGGGTGACCCTACAGGTCACGAGCCTTGATTGTTGTAGCAAGCTGAAACAGACTTTAAAAGGGGAGCGTGACGTCATCAGTGGGCTCCTCTTCCATACCACTGAACACCTGAAAGACCATCTGGAAGACAGAAGGACTTTGAAAGGGGGCAGGGGAGTCCAAGGCAGGGAAGGTTGCCCAGCCTGAGTTGAAGCAGCAGCTCATGCCACTGAACAAGAGTGAGCCATTGCTAATTCAACTCTTGGTGGTGTGTGGAAATTAGACTGTCGTCATGTGGTTATTTCATTTGGTAGCTGCTTTTAATCTCCTTTTGCCATTTATAATCCCTTAAAATCTTTTTTTCTCTAGTTAATAAACTTGTTCAATGTTTGACCTCAACCAGTGTGGTCTCCAATAGGCGTGTCTAGAAATCTTAGCTCAGTAACAAAAGCTGTTGCTTGTCTTCCTCACAATGAGGGGGGAGCAGATTTATTAATCTAATTTTGTGGATTGACTCCTCTTGGTGCAGTTCTTACAAACTGTGTGTGTGTGGGCGGGGCGGCGGGGGGAGGTAATTGGCTGCTGCCTCTTTAGTGTTGATTTGTGAGTGGCTAGGCAAGGCACTCCGATATCTCAGCTGGGTGTGTCTTTTCCTGTAGAGGGCTGTGTAAGTGTAGCTTGCTGAAAGCATCACAGAGAGGCAACCCCGGTTAACATTCATGCAATCTAGCCGAGCGTGGTGCTCTGCAGTGCTGTGGGACTAGGTGATAACAGTGTCTGGAGGGGCTTGCCACTCATCAATAGCAGCAAGGCATTGTGGGCAAGGCAGCCCCTGTTGAAGACTGAAGAGGGCCTGGCATTCCCACCGTTTTCAGGTTGCACTCCGGGGAACCCTGGCACAAAAGAAGGGTTTCATCTACTCATGGGAGGTTGAATATAGGAAGGAGTTCAACCCCTGCTCTTTTCTATCACTGGCTTAGCTATCAAATGCTGTTATCACATCAAAATATTCAACTGTGTCCCATATTTCTGTGCAATAGCAATAACTGGTCTTATACGTCCTTTCTGCTGCAGCCAATACTACCAGAAGCACTAGTATGTAGTTGTCTAAGGTTATATTGTGATTGTAAGGCCCAGCCCTGTATTTGTGGCAGTGTGGATTATGCACTATCTCCTCTGAGGCTTCTCAGAGACCTTATGCAGACATGTTGCTTCTCAGAGCTCCAAGGAGGGCAGGAGGAACATGGCTGCCTCTGTGGTCTGTCCCTCCAAGGAGAATTCCAGTCACAATTAAATTGCATTTAATATCTGGGGTAGACGGGATACAGGCGGAAGAGGTCTCAACAGGTGAAATGGCCAGGCTTGCAGTGGGGAGTAGCCTATCAGAAAGAAAGGAGTTGCAGAATTACTTAATGGCCCTTGAGAAATAACTTGCATGGGGCCTATGCTGATTCCTGCCCTCTGAGTGACCAGTAAAGATCCTCAGTCAGTCACAGCACAAGGACTTGCATATTCAGAGGTTCCTGAGACATAAGCGTTGTCACTATGCAAAATAAAAGCCCCCAGCCTATCAGAGTGCATGGCAATGTTTATGTGAAAAATAAGTGTACGGTTATGTGAAGTGTTCTTGTAGCCATGTTGGTCTCAGGATATTGGAGAGAGAAGGTGGGTGAGGTCCTATCTTTTACTGGATCTTCTTCTGCTGCTGCTTTCGGGGTAACCCAAAGCTCTTCTTTAGGTCTGGGAAACTTACTCAGAGTGTCTCAGCTAAATACAAGGTGGAACAGATTGTTTATCATAAAGCTATGCCATGAGCAGTAGTACGTCATCCAGTGCACTAAGTGCTCCAATAGCAAGCACGTGGGTGAAACCAGACAATCACTACGCTCTCAAATGAACTCTCAGAGGAAAATGATAAAAGACTCGCAAAGTGATCACTCCGCATCTGACCTCTCAGTCCTCATCCTCAAAGGAAACCTGCACAATACTTTCAAAAGATGAGCCTGGAAGTTAAAGTAATAACGTTGCTAGATATTCAAAATCATGAACTTAATAGCTACTCTGTATTTATGGCTTATTATAACAATCTATAACCCACTAACTAACCCGGTTGCTTCCCACCCCCTTGCCTCCCTGGGACTGGAGGAGTGTTAACGGGCTACTTCACCTTGAATGGTCCTTTGAAATATGTTTTAACTACTTATGCTAAAGAATTTGTTCCACCTTGTATTTACCTGTGACATTCTGAGTTTGTTCCCAAGACCCAAAGAAAAGCTATGTGTAAACTGGAAAGCTTGTCTCTCACCCACAGAAGTTGGCCCAATAAAAGATATTATCTCACCTACCTTGTCTGTGTACAGTTCTGGTCAATTATTGTACCAGCATAACTGTGCTCTGAATGGCTAAGGCCATGTCTACACTAGAGTACCGACTGTACCGATATAGCTGTGCCGCTGTAAGAGTGCCTGTGTAGCTGCGCTATGCTGATGGGAGAGAGATCTCCCATCGGCATAATAAAACCAGCTGCACAAACGGTGGTAGTTATGTTGGCAGGAGAAGTTCTCCTGCCGACATAATGCTGTCCACACCAATGCTTTTGTTGTTGTAACTTATGTCGCTCAGAGGCTTTTTCCATACCCCTGAATGACATAAGTTATGCCAACAAAAGTGGTAGGGTAGACGTGGCCTAAGATGACTCCATTCTAGTACTGTCTAATATAATACGGATACTTGTAATGGATGAGGGCATAAATGGCTGATATAATTAATTTCCATGGTCCCACTGAACTAGCCTCTTTGTATCTAGGTCATGCATTCGTTCTGGGCTTCTGAATAGAGGCAAAGTTCCCAGATTTGAACTTTCATCCATGACTTTTCCATCAACAAGTAATATCTAATTAAGGGGAGTGGCTTTCTCCTCAGGTTCAAAGGGGACACACAGTATTTATACCCTGGGATTTAATGTAGCAATAACAATGCGACAGGATCAAACACAATAAAAGCAATATATGTTTATGGGAAGGGAGGTTAGCGACAGCTGATCTCAGGGTTTGCTGTCTGGTTATTAAGCTAATGGTGTATGTAGCTACACATTGTGTTCTTTTTATAAAAGCATGTTAAGTTCCATTTACTCTATGTCATCCTGCCATATGACATGGCTGATACCAGAATTTAAAATAAAAATGTTTCTTCTCTCATGCTTACAAAATGATCATTCATATGTACTTGCAATGCTATCTGTCTGCCTGTCCATCTATCTGTCTACGTTCTCATACAGGGCTCATCGCCATAGAAGTCAAGAACCTTACAGACTGTTAAAGTGAGCAAATGTGGGCCTCTAAAACTATTTTAAGGTCAGTGATTTAATTCCTAGCTTTAAGTGAGCATTTCTATGAGATGTGGCCGTTATGTACAAGGCCTATGTAAAGAGCACTTGAGAGATCAGCCGTCTCAGCCACATTCCTCCAAATAATAAAGAGAAGAGATGAATATGTTTGTTATTGTTTCCTAGTCATTTTAATAAATGCAGTCATCTTGGAAGCAGTTCCCCTCCCCAGTGACCTCCGCAGGGCGTCCTTCACCTCCTTGTTCCTCAGGCTGTAGATTAGGGGGTTCAGCATGGGGATCACCACGGTGTAGAACACGGAGGCCACCTGGTCTTGGCCCAGTGTGTAGCTGGTGTTGGGGCGTAAGTACGTAAAGATTAGAGTCCCGTAAAACATGGTGACAGCCGTCAGGTGGGAAGCACAGGTGTTAAAGGCTTTATGCCTGCCCTCAGCAGAGCGGATCCGCAGGATGGCAGCCAGGATGTACAGGTAAGAGAAGAGAATTATCAGGAGGGAGCAGACACTGGTGAAACCCGCTAAAATAGAAATGATATTTTCAGCAATGGAGCTATTGGAAGATGCCAAGGCTAGCAGCGGAGGGGTGTCACAGAAAAAATGCTTGATGACGTTGGAGCCACAGTATGTTAACCTGCAGAGTAAGCAAGTAGTAATCATGGCACTCATGAAACTAGTGAAATAGGAACCAGCAACTAACGGGACACAGACTTTATGGGACATAACTGCTGAGTAGAGCAGTGGTTTGCAGATAGCCACATAGCGGTCATAGGCCATCACAGCCAGAAGCAGGCACTCTGTGCTGAGCCAGATAATAAAAAAATACAGTTGAACAAAACAACCAGAGTAGGAAATAGCTTTGCTCTGTGCTAAGAAGTTTGCCAACATCTTTGGCGTGACAACAGATGAATAGCAGATATCGACAATGGACAAGTTGCACAGGAAGAAGTACATGGGGGAGTGAAGTTGGGAACTGATCTTGATCAAAATGATCATCCCGAGATTCCCCACCAGAGTGATAACATAGATCACTAGGAACAACACAAAGAAGATGCTCTGAAGCTTTAGACTATCTGTTAATCCCATGAGAATAAATTGTGTTGCTACAGTACAATTTTTCTCTTCCATTATTCCCACTTCTGATACCTGCTGAAAGATGAATAAAGAGAAGGTGAACTATTTCATACTCAGTTTTCATGCTGAATACAAAGCATACACATGGATAGATATTTTTGCACACACACTACTTTGAGATTTGGGCTTCAATGATATTTATTCACAAACATTCAACCTTCTAGTGTATAAAGAAGGTAACAAATTCTTCTCTGGGCTTTGCTTAAAATGGTTTCTGTAGTGACAGGCAGATAACAAAACAACTGAGAGCTCAATTCAGTCTTATGCATTCAATAATTTGGATGCTTTCTAACATGTATCCTATTGTATTTAGCATACTCTCTAAATCAGTGATTCAGTGGATGTATTGAATGGTAGGTGAGTAAGTGTGTGGCTGCATGAATAAATGGATGTAAATGAATAGGTGGTTAAAAGAGTGAATTGGTGTGTAACTGGATGGGAGTCTCTGTCAATTTTGATGGATGATCGGCGATGTTAGTAAACTGATGGATTGATAGATGGGTGAGTATATAGTTGGTATAAGAAGAAGCTGGGAAGTACATGGTTGCGTAGGAAGTTGAGAAGGTAGATGGATGGGTGAGCCAGTGTGTAGTCGAATGGATGAGTCATTGAGTACGTAGAAGCGTGAGAGTGGATTAGTGAGAAGGTGACTGGGAGAGTGAACTGTAAGGCAAGTAGTGTTGCTGTAGCCATGTTGTTCTCAGGATATTACAGAGACAAGATAGGTGAGGTCATATCTTTTACTGGACCAACTTCTGTTGGTGAAAGAGACGAGCTTTCGAGCTACACAGCGCTACACAAAGACCTGATGTTAGTCCAGTAAAAGACATTACCAAGTAATATCCTGTTTCTCAAAGGCCGGTAGACGAGCGAGAGTGTTTGAGGATGGGTGGATTGATGGTGAGTGAGTGGGAATGTAGATGTTGAGTGGGCTGGAAAAGTTCTTGGGTCTATTTCACAGGGGAAAATGTTCTGTATGACAAATACCAACTAGCACCCATTGCACACACGAAGGTGTGAAAGCCTAGACATTCAGCTTTTACCCTGGGAAGTGGTCCTTTTTGGAACAGTGCAGCAGGGAAATTTGCTCTGCTGCTGACGATGCTGTTCTGTGAATAAACAGAGAACCTGAAGGACCCAGGACTATTCAATACAAGAGCAGTATAGGTATTGTGTTTAGTTATAGATGCATAAAACTAGCTCTTTCCCTCAGCAAAACACCCCGGATTTATCATTATGTTAAATGCCCGCTGTTACATTATTATTATATTTATACACAACAATTTACGTCAATATAATTAGAGGGTAATGATAAGTCTGACAGCTAAGGCACTAGCGTGGGGTTCAGAAGATCCGAATTCTGTTCCCATCTCTGCCAGAAATACCTGATATGGTCACACGTGCAAATCACACAGAGGAAAATATTAAAAAGTGCCTGTGTAATTTAGGATCTCTAAGTCCCATTTTCAAAAGTGCATCGAGTCATCTTTGAAAATGGGACAAAAGCCCCGAACTAACTTAGACCCTTTGGAAAAATTCATCCTTACTCCCTCTGCACCTGAGTTCCCCAGCTGTAAAATAAGGATACTAATACTTGTCTTTCATCTTGTGTCTGTCCTGTCCATTTCGATTGTAAATGCGTTGGGGCATGGATTGTCTCTGACTATGTGTTTGCACATTGCCTGGTTTGATGGGGACCTGATCTCAGTTGAGACATTACTGTAATACAGATAATTAACTCAAAGGGTTTTGCATTAGAAGAATAAAAATCCAAGCAGATTGCTTATTTTATTTAACCCTACCCTTTCCCAGACTAATAGAAACTGAATTTAAGTTAGGAATGAACAGTTTGGATTTTTTAAAATATTTTTTTCATTTAAACCTAAAGTTTCACATAATTTCCCATTCCTACACAGCTGGCTACAATGCATTTTAAATTTCACTGATGGAGTCAGACTTACCAGGATCCCAATTGCGCTATGAACACTGCTCACATGTTGTACCATGTTGTACAGAACATCTAACCAGAACTTCACTTCATGCTGGCATCTGAAAGAAAAGCTCTCTCTCAGCTTTCTATCAAAGCAAAGGGAGTGCTAATGATGTTGGTGTTACAGCTTTGAAGAATATTCAGATCTACTTTTGAGGCTAGTAAAACTGCCAACTTGAGAGAGTAACTGGATCTGCAGAAGGATTAATGTTTTGATTCATGCAGTAATATTTATATTACACTGGGAACTCTGGAACCACAAAGGAGATGTCCTCAAACCCCTAATCTCCCTTATGGAATGCACTAAGCAATTAAGCAATGCAGTCTAGCAGCATTTAACTTCATATTAAAATTTCAAAAGGAAATGCAGATGCTCAGAGCTGTGCATCCTGCAGAGTAGGGCACTAGCTGGGGGATACTAAAATCAAACACAGCTATTTTGAGTGACAGTTGTCGGAAAATAAACTAACCAGGGGGATAGAGAGGGAAGGACAGAGTCACTCTTGGGAACGCATCACACATCTATTCCACTCTAGTCATCAGGTTGAAAGCCTAGTTGGTAGTTATCAGAAATTGTGATTTATTTTAAGTCAGATCGATGACCTTTGTGAAACAAGGGGGGCCCCTCACTGCATCTGCTAGCGTGACAGGTGGCCATGTCTAAAGCTGGTTGGGAATTTTTTTTCCACTGAAAATTTCAAGTTTTCACTGAAAAATCATAATTTGAAATATTTTGGACGTATGTTGAAATATTTTGACTTGGAAATTCTGTCGCAGTGCCTCGTAAGAGTTGTAGTTCAAGAGCCTCTTGCTTCCATTTTTCTCCACAGGCTGGACTCCTTTGTTGGGCTACATGTTTCCTGATGCACTGTGGTTTCCTTTCTTGGTGATGGGAAGTGTATCATCTCAGACACATGACCCCAGTGCATAATGGGAGATGAAGTCTGGCTCAGGAACGGGGCCCATGGAGGAGAATCAGAGCATGAGGTACCAGAGCAACAGCTCCCATGAGGCACTATAGCAGCATTTCAGAATTTAAGTGTTTTCGTTTTCAAATTGAATAAAAAAATTTTGGGGGCTCTCAGCTTTTCAGGCTTTGGATGACAAAAAAAAATTGTGTAGCTGAAGACCTAATATTTTATAAAAAACAATTTTGATGGGAAATTTTTGACGAGCTCTACTCACATTGCAAATTCCGCCATCGCAATTTAGTGCTTACTGGTACCTTTTGGGAAGCGTCATCAGAGAAAGCAAGGGATGACGAGGCCAGAGAGTCCAAATGTTCCTATCGTCCCCCACAGTTGTTGCTTGGAGGTCAGCACTGAGGCACATTGGTTGGAATTGGCTTGTGTGTAAGTCTTTATTGTCGCTGCCCGCAATGTATCGGATGGGGGTGACAGACAGCAGTCTTCATTCTCTAGAGCTATCAGTCAGACACCTGTCACTTGCACTATGTTCACTTTAAAGCGTAGTGAGCTCTTTAAAAAGTCACTTTGTAAAGACGGAATCATGGCTCTCCGTGTTTATTGTCTCTCACTAATGTCTATCTCACGAATGCTCAGATTATATCTCATGGCTATCCTGGGTGTTTTTATCTCATTGCTACCTCTGCAAATTAAGCCTACTTTCAGAGTCAAATGGGGGCATTTTCGGCTTCATGTATCATATCACTAGCCCCACTTGGCCCTCAGTGACACCTATTCAGTCAGAGTAACTTCAGCAGGTTTGCACAGATGTAACCCAGTTGGAATGGAAGAAACAATTTTGTTGATGTGAAACAGTCCAGCTGGGACTGGGAAATTGGGAAACAGTCCAGCTTCTTCTCTCTCAGCGGTGTCAGTTCTACAGCATTAACAGAAATAACCAGCAGTAAAAACTGATTTCTGTCACTAAAGATAGAAGATGTGACTGTAATGCAGACATGGGCAGGTCTGTGGTGTAGAAAGGCGCCATTTTTATAGACAGTTTTCAGAGATGGCCTGTGCTTGGCATGAGTGGGGAAAGGATACAAGCCAGGATACTCAAGGTGTCGGGTTTTCACACCCCATAGCAATGTAGCTGGATCACTCTAATTTTCTAGTGTAGACAAGCTCCTAGTGGAGACACCATTATAATGGCAAAAAGGACTTTTGCTGATATAATTTCTTTCTTTTGGGGAATGGATATAAGTTATACAGGCAAAAACGCTCTTTTGCTTGTATAAGTTGAGGCTACACTAGATGGGTTTGCCATTGTACCTATACCAGGGTAGCTGTACTGGCAAACCTTTTCTAGGATAGACGAGGTCTAAACGAATTGCATTTTTCTTGATTGTTCGTTAATGCCTCATCAGTCCAGACTTTGAAACTTTCTATGTGAACAGGTTTTGAAGGAGAAACAGCCCATTAAAATGGGAAACGCCAAGATCCCATCACATTCAAAGTTCTGTGGGAGCATTTGACGCAGGGAACACTTTCTGAGTGAATGTAACATGCTAGCTAAATGCCCCCTGCCTCCATCGAGAGGCTGGTCCATGGAGAAGATAAAAATCTACTACAGAGACCAGCAAATGGAGTTACTATGCTTAGGGGGTGTGGGCCTATGCTGTGGTGCTGAAGGTCATGGATATCACAAGTAATTATGACACATAGTAGAGGTCAGCATGAGTGTTTTGGCGCAGGAAATGTTTCCTAGGCCTGGGGATTTGTGTGCAGAGAAATTGCTAGGAGAGCAGTTGCCTGCAAATGGTCAGATTGTGGCTGGTCTTTGCTTGAATGTGTAGGGTTAAAGAGACAGTGCAAGGAAAGTTTCCACCGTAGCACCCCCTGCAGAGACCAGGGACAACTGCATTCTCTTTGCTTTCCTGAGTACAAGCATTGATTACTGTTAATCCCGCTTGGGTGTGAGTTGTCCCCAAAAGAGTGGGAAAAGCAGGGGGGAGACACGGTCATGTCTCCCCCTCCCCGCCTTAGAAGGCAGCAGAGGTGACTGGACCTGGACAGGAGGAGGTACTGCTCCCTATGGGCCCGCTCTAAGTCCCACTGATGTTAATAAGCCTATTGCAATGGTGCTAAAACGTGTCCTGCCACCCTCCCCTGCACCTGTCATGGAATCTGTCTCCCCCCCCATTACTGCACATTGGGCTCAGCAGAGGAGCTTGGGTTGAAGGCTGGAGCTGGCCTGGGGGCAGAGAGGGAATGAGGGCAGATCTGGGCTGGGGCCACAGCAGAGCCGCGGCTGGGGCTAGAGCTGGGCGGGCTTGGGGCTGAGCAGGAGGCGGACTGGAGCTGTGACTCCAAATGTTTCTAGGGGGTGCGCCCCACGCTTTGGGGTCCACTGGCCTATTGACTTCGAGTCTGGGCCCCCGTGATTTCAGTGTGATTTCAGCATCTAAATGCCTTGAAGGATCTGGGCTGGCTGGCCTAAGAGGCGCAATCCGGGCTCTGACAAGGCAACGAACAGTTCAGCTCTTCCTTTGCTTCTATTTAGCCCATCGTGCCCACCGCAGGGTGCTGCTGCGAGTTTACCAGCCCCTTCTCGTGAGCTCTCTGCACCGTGAGTTCAGAGGTCAGTGCCCTCCAAGCATGGAGCTCTTGGTGGGTTCTCCGACCTTTGGCAGGTTCCTATCACACTTTGCCTTCTTGTGAGCCTTATTTGCTTTGATGGTCTGCTTGCAACTTCTCATCCAGCCTCTTGACCCTGCTCTCAGGCTGCCTGCTAAGTGTCCTCCTCTTCCACAGCCAGCTCCCAGGCTGCTACCTCTGGCCTGCCACTGCCCACTGGCCTACAACTCGCTGGGTGAGCCTGATCCTCTTCTGTCCTCTGGATGTCACTGCCTTGCCTGTTCACATGGACCCCTCTACTGTCATGATGCTGAATTTGGGAAAGACAGGGCCTTCTGATGGTCATATGTGAACTGGATCCCCTCCCAGGATGAGCTGTGGCCCAATCCTTTTTCTCCAGCTAATTCTGGAAAGGAGGGGGTCTCAGCAATGAGCCAGCAGGTTGATTACACTATCCTAGGTTTCTCTATAGGGCCCAACACCTTAACATGTGCTCCCACTTCTGTCCCATGACACTCTCTGATCCCCATTCCCCCTTAGCCAAACCAATCTGTGTGATGCACATGGCGGGTATGGAAAAAGTTCAGTCCACGCAGCACTTCCATGCTCAGTATTGGTCCATGATGAGCTTGGAACCATTGCATAGACTAAGGAATCTCTGGGAAGCAAATGGCCTGGGGACCCTGTGGACTTTCTTTAGGATAGGCATTGCCGGAAAAACGAGGCCCCTTTCAGCACACGAAGCTCTCAGTGTATAAATAATTCTGCTCATGTTGTTCCACTCCATACTGTCATATGCACATAAAGCTTTATCAGCTGAAAATAACTCACTGCATTTATGTGTGGAATACTTTATGGAAAAGACTTTAGTAGAGCTGTACGGGAAGGGGGGAACAAAGACTGAAATACCCAGTGGGGCTGTACCATGACAGAATAGAGGGGCATCCGCGAGCTGTGTGGGCAGCCTAGGACAGGAATACCTGGGGATCCAGGAATAGCCTTAAAGGGGTTATAACAGGTCAGGACTATCTGTCTAAGATTCTTATGTCTATGGTCTGTGGGAATGCTGGATGGGATGGGAACTGAGTTACTACAGAGAAATCTTTTTTGGGTGCTGGCTGGTGAGTCTTGCCCACATGCTCAGGGTTTAGCTGATCGCCATATTTGGGGTCGGGAAGGAATTTTCCTCCGGGGCGGATTGGCAGGGGCCACGGAGGTTTTTCGCCTTCCTCTGCAGCATGGGGCATGGGTCGCTTGCTGGTGGATTCCCTGCAGCTTGAGGTCTTCAAATCTCACTTTTGAGGATTTCAATAACTCAGTCATGGGTTCGGGGTTGTTATAAATGTGTATGGGTAGGGTTTTGTGGCCTGCCTTGTGCGGGAGGTCAGACTAGATGATCATATTGGTCCCTTCTGACCTATGAGTCTATGAGTCTATGTGCCCCCCATTATCACAGTGTCGAAGCACCTCACAATCTGTATTTGGTGCATTAGGTGCTGTAGGCAGAGGTAGCTCTCTAGTGCCCTCTGCTGCTGCCTGAACGTATCAGGCAACAACTTACTAGAGCTTTGTAGCTTATGTAGGGCGAGCTACACACTCAGCAGAACTCTTCATTGTCACTCCAGCCAGTCCCCAGCCTCCAGCTGTGCCCTCGCCCCCCCACTCCAGCCAGCCCCCCCCAGCCTGGCCTCTCATCGCTCCCCTCTGGCCAGCCCCTCGCTGCTCCAGCTGGGCCCTTCTTTCCTCCTTCCCAGGCATCAACTCCTTAAATGGGCCCATCACCCCCACTCCAGCCAGAACCCCACACCTAAGTGCCTCATGGCCTCTGTGATCAGCACTCAGAAGATGGACCCTCACCCTCACTATGGCCAGCCCCTCCCCACACTTCTAGAGGGGCCCCTCATCCCCCCAACTCCAGCCTGCTCTCCAGCCAGGCCTCCATTTGCACTTGGAAAGTTGGATCACACACAGAGCTCAGCCTAAACCGGGAAGAAATTGTGTGATAGAAGAAGCCGAAGGCCCAGATTTTTAAGGTATTTATGCATCGCAGTGCTCAGTGTGGCAATGCCTAACTGATTTAGGAGCCTACATCTCATTTTAAGAAGGGATTTTGGCACTTAGGAGGCAAAATTTCCTTGACAGTCAGTAGTATTTACATTTCTAAGTGCCCTAAAACCTTTCTGCAAGTGAGGTTGAGGCTCCTAAATCAGGTAAGCATTGCAACACTGAACGCAACAATTTCTAAATACCTTTAAACATCTAGGCCTAGGTCGCATTCCCAGGTCCCCCAGGAAGTCTGTGGCAGGACAGGGACACAAACCCACCTCATCTAATAGGCTATCACCCTTAACGCTGGCCTATCTATCCTCTCAACTAAAGTGTGTTGGTAGAGATGTGTGTGTGTGGGCACATGTGAAGGTGTCCTACATCTTTGATTTAATGTAAACCAGGGTCATGCAAATCAGGATTGTGATGCACTGACAGAGCTGAAGGTCTGGGGGGGCAGGAGGGGATAGGAGGGGTGTTACAGGTTAGAAATGAGATGGACAGGACTGCCCTAGGAGAGTTGCTGCAGATCCGAAATGAAGTGCCCTTTCTCTTTGGGGAGTGGGTGGATTTTCAAAATGTTCTTTTCTCTCTTTAGCAACTGGTTTTACAACCTTGTTTAAATTCAGCTCTGTATTCACTCAAATGATTACAAACACAGAGGCTTCTCTTTGCATTATTTTTAAACAGGAAATAAAGCCGGTCCATAGATTTTAAGGCCAGAAGAGATCATGATTATCAGATAATCTAATGTTCTGCATGCCAAAGGTCAGAAAATTCCAAGCATTCCTACAGTGAAGGGAATTACTCTGTCCTATGGGAGAACCAGTTTTGTAACCTGTGGCTGTAATAGCATTTTCAGTTTAAAACATGATTATTCTGTCCATATTCTTTCACTGCTTTGCACTCCATTTCCCCATGGCATTAAAGTGCCTCCAATCAACATGTGTCTGTCCTGATCTATAAAGTCTGGGCAGAGGGTATGTGGGATACAGAAAGAGAGCTGGACATGTAAGTCGGACATTAATAGCATTAATAGTAAGACTTGACTGATACTGGAACAAAAGTTTTGTATTTCAAATGTATCTTCTGTGCAGTTTTGCAGTGACAGATCAAGTAATTAGTTTCTTTCTCTGTATGTTACTTCTTAGGGAATTCTCTGCTGGTAATTTCCTAACCTCCCTTATGAGGAACAAGGTAACACAGAGTGGCGATTATGTGTGCTGGTTCAAAATAATCACCCTAACTCTGGCAACAAAACAAAAATGAAAATTCCAGGGAGGTTTCACTTTCAGGTATCTCTGGTCTCAGGACCTGAGGTGATCAATTTAACGTAATTGACTCATCTCTCCAGAAACAGTATTAGCTTTTGACAATTTTAATAAGCTCTCGGTGGGCATGATTTGAAAGTTTGTGCCTGCCAAACTGTGGTTACGTAACTTTGCAACAAGTTTGGCAGTGTGGTTAAATTGGGTCCACTGTGCATCATTAAAATCTGAATGTGTTTCAAAGACATTGCCAACATTCATTGAAATAATCAGCTCCCAGAGATAAATGACCAGGCTTGATTGCTGTTCTAACTTAGGTGACTGTGAAAGGCATTCTTAAAGGGAAAGCATCTTGTCAAAAAGAAAAAGGATTTATACACTGATTTCTCATCTCAAGAAAAGCTAGAAGTCCCTGCCCTGCGCTAAACACTGTGTGGTCCCCACTGTGCTAACCACTACGAGGAGCAGCTATAGATCATATTAATCTGGCTGCTTCCTGTCATTTTAACAATGCAAAGCAGCTGTAAATTGAGGCTTCATTAAACTAGGTTTCCAGATGCTTTGATTTGTTAGAGTGGCACAAAGCAGCCAGAACAGACTAATGAATCTGGCCCACAGTTCCCAAACCCTGGAGAATCAATGCGGAGACCTGTTTTGCAAAGACAAGACTGTCTAATATCTGTCACGCTGCCCCAGCTATTTCATCACTCCCACCACTGCTGTTCTGCACACTTGCTCTTGTTTGGCTCTCATACAGGTCACTCCATCTGAAAGAACAATGGACAAGATGGTTCTACTGCATTTTGTGGTACTAAAGGCACTATCTAGGAGGGGGCAGTAAGAGAGACACAAATAAGGGATGAGGTTTTGAGTAGAAAATCTGAGCGAATTTTATTTTAAAATCAACCACATTCAAATTAGTAAAAAATCTGAGCATAAAAGTGCTTCTGGGTAAAAACTGCGGGCCACAATCATTCCTTGAGTAACCCTAAATGAACCCAGTAGAGCTTCCTCTTAGATGAACTTGGCTCAAAGTAAAAAAAAAAAAAAAAAAAAGTGAAAATTAGAATGTCATTTTGACATCACTTTTCATGCCATCAATTTTGCCCATAATAACCTCTTGAGCCATAACAAGGACTATTCATTAGGTGGGCAACACCTGAAAGGTCCTGCGATGCAGATTTGTGGCTCTAATCGTTTTTACACAAGCAATACCTCACAGATATTGGCAGGAAGATTTGCAACGCAGGAAGCTTTAGGTTAGCAACGTGTCACAGGTCCTTCCAGGCAGGAATGAGGCCTGGTAATCTTTAGCAATCTGAGCAATGCTATACAAGTATGGCCATGCAGATTTGTGGTTTAATAATCTTCAAGTGAATAAGACCACACAGGTACTGACATCTAGGGTTAAGGTTTAATCCTCTTTAGGTTAGCAGCAGGACACAGGTACTGCCATAGTGGCTTGAAGCCTAGCACCGCATGAGTATGTCTATACTTCAAGCTAGGGCTGTAATTACGGCTCAGGGAGACATATCCCCAGTAGCTCTGGCTGAGCTAGTACACTAGAGTGTAGGTATAGTGGTGCAAGCAGCCGGAGGGGCTATCCCCCCCCAAGTACATATCCATCCAAGATGCTGGGCATGTACATAATGGTGGCTAGCCCCACATGCCACCCCAGCTACACTCTATATTTAGTGCGCTCGCGCAGTCAGAGCTAGCATGGGTATGTCTCCACAAGATGGGAATCCTACCCCCCCTGCTCAAAATACAGTCATACCTTGTAGGTGAGAAGTAACACACAGGTAATGCCAACTAGGCCTCAGGCCAAATAATCTTTCGGTGAATAATGCCATACAGTTACTGCCAGGCAGGCCTGTGGCCTAATAATATTTAGACGAGCAGTATTGCACAAGTACTGTTATATGGGTTCAAAGCCTAATAAACATCTAAAGTAAGGTGTGCATTACCACACAGGGACTGCCATCTAAGCATAAGATCTCATAATACTTAGGTGAGCATTACCACACAGGTCATGCCATGAAGACATGTGGCCTAAAAATCTTTAGATTAGCAACATTACACAAATGCTGATATCTAGACATAAAGTTTAATAATCTTTAGATTAGGAATTCCACACAGATACTGCCATGTAGGCTTGAAGCCTAATGCTCTTTAGGTGAGAAATAACATTCAGGTAAGGACTAAGGCCTAGTAATCTTTAGGTGAGCAATAACACCGGCACAATTCAGAGCAACTGTACTTGTATTTCTCCCTCCCTGGTCCTCCAGGGGCACCCATTTGAGGCGCCCAGCCATCACCTTTCTGGGACAGAGATCTGCGCCTCTTTCCCTCCTGAGTGGGGATTTTCCAGTTCCCTCCCTGCATTGTGATATCCCCAGCAAACCACATGGCCTAAACAGGCCAGCAGCATCTGTGCTTTGCTTTCTCTTCCAGGATTACGAACAGTGTAATTGCCAGCAGTTATAAATTACTACACAGACCTTGATAAACTAGCAAATTTATTCTTAAGGTGAAAGCATTCAGAGAAAACAAATGAAAAATAGATGCTACACACATGCTATTAAGTTTACCAGAGCTCATCTCTCAACTTCAGCAAGGGCTCTGGTAGAAGTCAGTGCTTAAACTACACTTAGGGTTTTTCCCCATGACTACAAGTTCATAACAGCCTGAACTCAGAACACCCCTGCCCCTGTGACTAGGGAAGTCTGGTAGTCAGCAGACAAAGGCCCACTCCTCAGGCCATAGCTTCAGAAGGCCGGGTTTCTGCATAACTGGAGGTGTGAAATTTGCGTTCACGGCCCCCTAGATATTTGCCAGGAAATCCACTTCACATGATCGTCTTAAAAGATCATTCATGTCTGCCACATTGTTCAATATGATCCTTTGATCATCCAGGCGCAAGTTAACAAATAAACTTTCTATTTAATACAATGGGCTCCAAAGATATTTAACCTCAATTCAATGTGAATTTCCTACAATATCCTTGGAAGCCTTTAGATGACTAATGCCACGGAGGTACTGCCATGCAGGCATGTGGCCTAGTAATAGTTGAGTGAGCAATAGCGCACAGTTACGGCTATACAGGCTTGTGTCCTAATAAACTTTAGGTGAGCAATATGTCACAGGCATTGTCAGGTGGGCATGAGGGGTCTAATAATTTTAAAGTGAGGAATGCTATTCAAGTATTGCAGGTTCATAGCCTAGTAATCTTTAGGTGAGTTATATCTCACAGGTGCTTCCATCTAGGCTCAAAGTCTAATAATCGTTAGGTGAGCAGTAATTCATAAGTATTGCCAGGCAGATTTGTGACCTAATAAACTTTAGATTACCGATAACGCACAAAGCCTGATAATCTTTTGGAGAGCAATACCACACAGATGCTCCCACCTAGACTTAAGGTCTAATCATTTCTAGATATGCTATACCACATAGGTAAGACAATAGTGTCCTAAGAAACAAAAATGAAACAAAAAGCCATTTTGAAACAGCAAAACAAAATGTTTCAGCCCAGTACCATCAAAACACGTCATTTCCATTGTTTCTCTTTCTTAATGAGTTTTTTTCCTTCAAAATCAACATGTTCCCACGGAAATTACAGTGCTGAAGAAAATGAAATGTTCTGGTTAAAAAACAACAACATTCTATTAGAAAATTTCTGATTTACGCTACTAAGAACCTGTAGGTATGCCATACCTCATAGATACTGCCCTGCACATCTATAGCGTAAAAACATGTAGGTAAGCGAATATATTTTAAGCTGCTGTGCAGGTATAATGAGCCATTATGGCACTCACACAGACATCTTGATGATCAACAAAGACTCACTAGGAGGTCTTCAGCACAGGCAAAAACCCAAACAGGTCAGTACTACCTGAGCTAAAAGAGATCCCCTTTAACTGTAAGACATGGCATGACTGCTACTGGTGCTCAAGCCTGCTATTGGAAGGTCATGTATTCATTCATGCACGGGTGAGCGTGCATGCATACCAACACACACTAAGTCAGTGTAATACGTAGGCATAAGGCCTAGTCATCTTTAAGTTATTAACACCACATAATTACTGTGCCTCTGATTCACAGATACCATTTTGAGAGTTGGCACCATTGTGAGGTAATGTTCACCAAAAGATTATAAAGCTTTAGGTCTGGATGGGAATGCCTGTGTGGGATTGCTCACCTAAAAATTATTAGGCCTCACTGCACACAAAAGAAATGGCACTAGTTAAGGAACCAGCACTACACAAAGGCTGTCCAGAAAACTTTAGACCTGGTAGACTCTGGACTAGCAACAGTATTGATTCTCCTATATGTTTAAGGCCTAGTTGTTCGACTAGTACGTGACACCGGCACAAATTACCCTGAAGGCATAATAATGTTTGACCCAGAGGCATCCCACATGCACAGCCATGTAGGCCTAATTCCTAATATTTTTGGGACGAGCAACACCACACTGAACCTGCTGGCCAGACAGACAGCCACAATTAGTGGGCTAGTGATGCTTCACAAACACTGTCCTGCAGAAATTAGCCTTCATAATCTTTGAGCTATTAATACTACAAAGACACAGTGAGCAGGTGTGATGAGCCTTTCCTGTGAAAGCAGGACTAGCATGTTCAACAGAGGTCAAACCCAAGACATCAGAAGATGCTTTTAGCTAAGTGAAAGCAATAGGCTGTTGTAATGGTTGGGAGCAGTCACTATCAGACACACTAATTCAGCGCATTTCACAAGCATCTGTTTTAATCTTTAAGATACCAATATCACACAGCCACTGCTCTGGAAAGATAAGGTTTAATAATCTTTGAAGTGGTGACACAACACAGCCAGCATCAGGTTTTATAACCTTGAAGTTAGCAACACACCACAAGCATGGTCCTGTAGGCAAAATTCTTATGGCTTTAGGCTAGACACACAATTAAGGCCTAGTAAATAATTAGTCTTATGACCCAATGCATCTTTTCTTGCATAAATTCCTGTAGGGCAGTGGTTCTCACACTTATTTTGATCCCTTGTTTGTGTGTGTAGTAGTTTACACCCCGCCCACCTGATAAGTAGATTATGCCTCGCGCCCCATCATATACAATTAAAAATCAATATACAAATCTCACTAAATATTAAAACTGTGAGGCATTGATTCAAATAGAGCTAGCAATCCATTTTAATGAGAGTAAATGCAAAACTGTGACTGTGGTCGATCCTTACAATTAAATGTGCACACAGCATCACAACAAATGGATTAATGTGCAGATGGCAACGACTTTGTGTAATGCTATGCAAGCTTAACAGAAATCTGTCAAAATGCACAGTGCCAGTGCCGTCCCTGGGGAGTGTGGATCCTGGGGAAAATCACACTGTGTGGGCCCCTCTTAACATTGCGGGTCATTTTTGTGTGTTTTGGGTCCAGTCGCTTCCTGAATTTCTGGCTTCTGGGACTATGTGACCGGAGCCAGAAATGCAAAATCCGCCATCTTTGTTGCGGTAAAAAGAATCGGGCGGGTTTGGTTGCATTTTTTGGATGTACTTCCATTCTTTCATAGGGTGGAGCTTGGCAACTCTTGCAATGTTGAAGCGTGGATCTCCCCAAATGCAGGGCCTGGGGCGGTTGCCCCTATTTGCTGTACCCTAGGGACGGCTCTGCACAGTGCTATCTGAGGACCTGATATGTTGGGAGGAATCCACTTGGCTAGCAATTCATTGCTGTGCATAAAATGTGTGCAGTAAGTTCCCCCCCCCGACGTTTCTCACCCCCTTCCCCAAAAATACATTCTGTGCTCCCTCCAGGGGATCCCACTCCCTGTGATCTTCTGCTGTAGCAAAAATAGAGACAAGGCAGGTGAGGTAATATCTTTTCTTGGACCAACTTCTGTTGGTGAAAGAGAGAAACTTCTTGTAGTGCTCTTCCTCTTGTCTCGGAAAGGTACGCTGAGTGTCACAGCTGCATACAAGATGGAACAGATTGCTAAGCATAAAGAGTTAACACATGTTACAAGAAGCCATTCAGAATGAAGTGGGTGTATCTTAGGAACAGCATGGGCACAGCAACACTGCCAATGATAATAATAAGAGTTATTAATAATTAGAAAGGCCCAGAAATCTTTAGCAATACCACACTGGTACTGCCCTGCAGGCATAAGAGCCTAATAATCTTTGGGCAAGAAACAGAACACATTTCACCGTTCAGGTAGGAATCCAAACCACGTAATACACATCAATAATGGGACCACTTAAGCTATCACCCCACACAGAGACTGCATTGGAAGCCTTGTATCTGACCGTCTTAGCTACACTGCTTCACACTAGCTGAGGATCTGGCCCAGGCCGTGCAGTAAGCCTGTGACTAACAGTCCTTGTTTAGCCGTTCCACAGAGGTACTTTATTGCAGGCATAAAGAGTCTTAAGTTTTGGAAGAGTCATGACCTTCAAATGCTGACAATAGGTTTAAGATGTAACACAGTCTGTGCTATTAATACCACGTCATTGCTTTGCAGTGTTACGGTGTAGTAGTCTTTGACTAACAACCCTAAAGACATTCCATTCTGTGTAGTTCAAAGATGTGGTAATCCTTGGTCTCACAAAACCATACAGCCTCTGTCCAGCAAAGAAAAATCATGTCAGTCAGAGTAAATGTCACTTAACATTAAGGGAAAAATCAAAACAAGAAAGAACAAAAGTAAAGTCTCCATGAAAGAGCATGATGTGTGTCTCTCTTCTGGAATAGGCTCCATCAATTACGTTTTTAAGAAAGAAAGAAAGCAGCAGCCTTTTCAGACAGCAGACTCTTTAGAAATGTAAATGTGAAACAAAGAGAAAACAAAGCCATGACACAGAGACATCCACTCTGTAATCTGTGGGCTAGTCACAACAGAAATTGCACTGCATGGAGATTTAAGATTTAATAGTTCTTCTTTTCTGTCAGAAAATTCTGATTTGTCAGAATCAAAACATTCCATGTGAATATGTTGATTTCAGGAAAATTCCTAAGACAAAACAGAACAAAACAAACAAACATCCAGAAATAAATATTTTGACCTTATCAAAAAGGAATGTTTCAATTTTTGGTTTTGAAACAATTATAATTTTGAGATCTATTTTGTTTAATATTATATTACAATTTTATAATATAATATAACTTTTATAAGAGTTGAAATCTAAATGAAATATTCTATCAAAACAAAATGTGACCTGAAATTTTATTTTATTTTATTTTATTTTTTGGTGGAAAATTTCATTTCATGAGACAATTTGAAATCATGTTTCCAATTAAGAATAAAAACAATTGTTGAAATCACATAATTTCCCGTAGAATTATAATTCCGGCTCCTTCACAACTCTTGTGGGGAGCATGATAAACACGTCTTAAGGGTCAGGCCGGGGGTGCTCTGCTGTTCTGTGTCCAGGTTCTCCCAGGATTGATATGGAAGAGTAAACAAGAATTCTTTCTGGGGATTCAGCACCTGTACACCTCCTCTAACATGTTGGACAGTACCTTGGGCAGAAATTAATTATTAGCTACTCATCCAACAGCATTAGCCTGCCTCTATAAAGGGCAGGATCTAATCACAAAATCTGAACCTCTTCCAACTTCAACAGTGGCTAGTTCCAGGGTGTTGTTTCTGTTTGATTCCCATCTCTAAAAAAGACCAGATTAGCACTGTCTTCATCAACTGGACAGTTCATCCGAGTGCTCCGATATCATATGACTGACATGCCAACCTCATAGTGTGATACGGGTTTGTGGAGCAGGCTCTTAATGCTATGCCTTATTTGCATAATACTACAGGAGTGTGACATAGTGTAGAGAGAACCAGAGTGAGACTCAGGAAATCCAAGTTCTATGGCTGATTCTGTGATTCGTCACCTGGGTGACCTGGGGCAAATTATTTCCTTTCTCTGTGCCTCAGCTTCCCCATCTGTAAAATGGAAAGAATGACACTGCTCCCCCCCGCCCCTTTGTAAAGAGCTTTGAGAGTTGTTGGTGAAAAGCACCATATCAGAGTTAGGTATCTTTTATTATTATTCTGAAATAAAATTAGAGTCAGATTCTCTGGGGTGCTCTATTATTCCATGGATGCCCCCATGACTCAGAGGAACAGGCCCTTAATGAACAGCTTAATGTAATCTAGCCTACTTCAGGTTAATATCTGTATTGGGGTGACTTGTGGCCCAATTCTGTTGCCATTGAATCCAATGGGATTTTTGCCTTTGATTTGAGTAGACACATGATTACCCACCTGATTATGATTAGGCCCTGGTACAGTGCAGTTACTGAACCTGTGGCTGTATTGGGCCCAATTCATGCCAAGATTAACTCCTATAGCTTCCATGCAATTACATCACAGCTGAATTTTGTGCATCAGGTCTCGTGTTCAGACGTCGTCAACTATGGTAGGGTACCCAGGTCTGCCACCATTTAGAGACCAGTGGTAAGTATTGGTCAACTAAATGACAATCTGGCCACCCAAATGTAAAGCTGGTTTCGGCAATCACATTTGGAAATTCGGCACATCTCATGAAATGGTTGCATGTGCTTCTAATGTCATAGGCCCTGCTTCTAGAAAGGATCCCCATTCAGGAAGAGCACTTACGCATGCACCTAACATGAAGAATGTGGTAAGTTTCATTGATGCTAGCTGCTCACCCTTGAAGTCAATGGCTAGATCTAGACTGTAATAAAACACCTGCAGCTGGCCCAGGATAGCTGGCTCAGGATCTCAGGGCTTGGTCTGTGGGGCTACAAAATAGGAGGGTGGATGCTAGAGCCTGGGCTGGAGCCCAAGTTCCAGGACCCCGGCCTGGAGCAGTTGCTGCTCCCTTAAGAAGCTCTTATTGGATCAAATGGTACAGGCCTGCCTTTTTAGGAGATGCAAGGCAAGGGATCTACTCCTAGCTCTGTGTAAGAAGTATATGAATTGTATCAGTTGTCCATGTCACACCGATTTGCTACAGTAAGACTGCTGTAACCTTTATCTTGCAACAGCACATGAGCACCATCTGGGAGATTAAATATTTAGTACTCTTTGGGCAAGCTATACCATACTGGCATTCAATTATGCAATCAAGTTTGAGAATTAGGAGCATCCCATGTAATGTTTCCATCTGATACTAATTTCAATCCTCTTTATCTCTGTGGAAGGTCTTAACTGGCACCATCAGAGACATCACCAATATTTACAGTCCGCGTTTACAGCAAAATTTCCCGGAAGTGCTGAGTACCTACCACTTCCATTCAGGTCAATGATAACTAGCCTGATCCCGCTTGAAAATCAGGCTATTATTGTACTGGTTTATAGAAACCGTACTGCAGTAACAACGTCTGTCTAGTGTCTTCACAAAAGAAAAACTTAAACTTCCCATTTGTTTGAATCACTGCAGCAGGTTTCTAGTCATCAGCTGTAGTCATTTGGATGGATTCTTGGAAGGCCCCTTTTGGGTGTGGGTGTGTGCTCGCTGGGACGAGGTGGAGCATAGACATTTCAATTGTTCTCCAGAGTCTCATCTGTCATTTAAAAAAAAGTAAGTTTCTAGCTGTTTTGATTATCAAGAAAATCATCAAACCCTGTGCAAGCTGTCTCAAGAAATGCTGTATTATTGCTAGCTTTGTGATAGAGTTTCTTTTGTGTGGAGCTTTCGCAAGCGGTAGGAGAGATTGCTTTCTGATTTCTCGTGGAAGACGATCCCCATTCTGGATGAGGATCCCTCACTCTCACAAACCTTGGGAGGCAGGCCATCCAGTCCTCGCTTACAGACAACTCCCAATCTGAAGCAAATAGTCACCAGGAACTGGCCACCATACAACAGAAACACTAACTCAGGAACGTATCCTTGCCACAAACCCCGTTGCCAACTCTGCCTGCACATCTACTCAAGTGACACCAGCACAGGTCCTAACCACATCAGTCACACCATCAGGAGCTTGTTCACCTGCACTGCTACTAATGTGATATATGCCATCATGTACCAGCAATACCACTCTGCCATGGACATTGGCCAAACCGGACTGTCTCTACGCAAAAGAATAAATGGACACAAATCAGACATCAAGAATGGTAACATTCAAAAACCAGTAGGAGAGCACTTCAATCTCCCTTGACACTCAGTAACAGACTTGAAAGTTGTCATACTTCAACAAAAAACTTCAAAAACAAACTTCAGCACGAAACTGCAGAGCTAGAACTCGTGTAAACTTGACACTATCAAACTAGGTCTGAATAAAGACAGGGAGTGGCTATCCAATTACAAAAAATAACGTTCCCTCTTTTGACATTCACACCTTCTTATTAACTGTTGTGAATGGGACTCACCCAACCTGATTGAATTACCTTGTTAACACTTGCCCTCTTCACTATGATGTAACTCACACATCCCTGCATGTGTGTATATACCCACCTAACTGAAGTTTCCACCTCATGCATCTGATGAAGTGGGTTTCTGCCCATGAAAACTTATGCACAAATACGTTTGTTAGTCTTTAAAGTGTCACAGAACTCTCATTGTTTTGCTGAAAACAGACTAACATGGCTACCCCTCTGGAACTTTCTGCTCTAATCTCTCTCCATAGATCAGGTCTGAAGGCACAGCTGCTCCTGGGAACTGGACTTTGGCATTTGGGGTTTGATTTCTGAAAGAGGGGATTGCCCTACATACTTCATGTGACTACCTTTGTTCAAGGACTGGTGTATATAGTGTAGAAAAATAAGTTACACTAAGGAAATACCCAAGCCCATCATCTCTGATTTGTCTTCCAGTGGGAAGCTGATCTACAGGTTCTGAAATCTGCTATTGCCCAGCAGAGGGGCAACAATACTATGAAGACCTTCAACACATTTCCTAAATTCTGTGTGTGAGAAAGGCGGGAGGGTTGTATGTATGTACAAAGGACTGGCCAAAAGAAGAGGCAATGTAGAAAATGTATAAATTAAGGTATGTTGGGCTTTAAGAAAACTTGGTGGAGTTGCAGTTGGGCCAGGGCATGATTGATTTGGTTTTCCTGGCTTAGTTTTCAAATATTTGGGACACAACATGACCTTATGGGAAAGTCCTATGGAATAAAATAGGCATGAAACCACAGAATTCTGAATGATGTATTAGATTAGTTCAATTTTTGGCTTTGTGATTCTTTGATTTGATTCTTAAGAAAAGACTCAGGTGTTTGAAGAAGGTAGTAATTATGAGATCCCTTAGAGATTGTGGTCCCCAGGTATAATTGCCAGCAGATATTTATGAAATCCTCTAGCATCAAACAGCAAGCATGTTCTTCCTTCTCAAGGTAGGCAAACAAAATTGTGATTATACAACAGAATTAATTTTTATGTCACTATTTCTGATTGTGACTAATATTTCCATATTACAAATATATAAACTAATTTGCTTGAGGTAATTTGCTCATTTTCTTTCATTCAGACAATACACTAAACTTCAGGGCATATTTGTATGTGGATTTGAAAATGGAAAAAGCTAATAAAATGTTTAAATAAATTCCTAGTGTATATGCACTTATAGGTCAATATATATAATTATTATAAATTACTAATGATAACTATACAATACTTTGTATAGTAGAGGTAATTAGTAATATAGTAGAGGTAATGCAAGAGGTAATTTTTGTAATAACTTAATTTCTAATTTTTGGTACAACTTTTACATAAAGAAACATAGCAGAGTGTTCAAACTAGCTTGTCCTAGAAATGAAAAATTGTGAAATAAATATGGAAAGTAACCTTTTCCCTCTGTTGTTTCATTAAATTTCTGTTGTTATGAAATTATAAACAAAACATATGATCATAATTATTCTTAGTCAATAGAGAATGGAATCATTAATGAATTCTACCTCTGGACCCAATTCTGCTGTCTGTTTTTTTATTTTGTTACAGAATGAACATTTATATTAGAATTTCTGATTGTCTAATCATTTTACGTGCAAGAAAATATACAAATAATCGTATGTTTAACACTGGTTTAATTAGTCAATTAAATATACAAAATTACAGGTCATAATAAATTTTTATGCATGTGGGGAATGAAAAAACCAAAACCAAAAGAAGTCTAAATAACTTCTTACATTTTTTGCCAACAGATAAATGTATTAATATTAGCATTTATTAGTATTTTGCATTTCTGTGATGTCTAGACCAAGTTAGCTGCACATCAAATGGCCGTTTGGGTTAGATGGTTCTTCTAGATAAAGGTTCCTGCTATTATTGTAAACCAAAATATTTTTGTTAGAGGGTCTGATCTTGATCTCATTTAAACCGGTAGCAAAGCCTCATAGAATGTAAATAGGGCAGAACTGAGCATCTATCTTGGACAGTGTTATACTTTTTATGCTATTTTATCCTGTTATCCCACTTTTTGTATGTTTCCTATATAATGAAATATAATATAGAGTTTGAACGGTCTTGTCCTAATAATTACAATTTGTGAAATTAAAATAGTAAAAAAGATTTTTTTCTCCCTCTATGGTTTTTCGACATGACATAATAATTAACAGCTAACACATGAATAATTAATCACATCACTCTTTGGAACCAACTCTGCCCTTAACACCTTTTGATTTACGTGGATCACTCCCTGAATAAGATAGCCTGACTGCACTAAAAATGTTCCTTTTGGTTCTACCAATAGTCTCAGTTTAAGCAGTAACCCCCCAGTTATATTATAGGGACTATCTCCCAAACCATTTCTCTCTCTATAAACAGAAGGAACTTTTCAAGTGTTCCTACTGCACTAGTTTGTGTGAGACTCAGGTCCGATATATTTGCCTATGAAACTTACTGTCATAAGATATCACTGAGGCAGGAATTAAAAAAGATTGGGGCATTTTATGGCTAACAAGAATAACCAGATTTCTAATAAAGATAAACAAAATAAAAAAAAAACATTTTTGAAGAGAATATAAACCCAGATTCATTAAGGCAGAAACCAGCCTATAGCCAGTAGGAGTTAGGAAGAAACGTTCTACAAACGGGTTATGCCATAGCTGCCTATTGCAGACTTTCTTGCATCTTCCTCTAACGCAGCTGGTCCTGGCCATTGTTGATGATTAGATTAGTTGGACTACACTGGGGTGGATAGATCACTGGTCTGATGCAATATGACAATTGTTATGTTTCTATGCCACAATAATAGCTTGAGGCAATGAGCTCCCCAGGCATTTGGAAGCAGAGATTTCAGAAGCTACAGTATATCAGATCATCTACCTCCGTATTTCTCAACTGGTGAGTCATGACCCCCTAGAGCAGTGTCTCTCAACCTATACAGACTACTCTATCCCTTTCAGGAGTCTGATTTGTCTTGGGCACTCCGTTTCACCTCGTTTAAGAACGACTTGTTTACAAAATCAGACATAAAAAACCTGAAAGAGTCGCAGCATGCCATCACTGAAAAATGGCTCACTTTCTCATTTTTACCATATAATTATGAAATAAATCAATTGAAATATAAACAGTGTTCTTGCATGTCACTCTTTTACACAGAGCAGTATAAACACGTCATTGTCTGTATGAAATTTTAGTTTGTACTGACTTTGCTAGGGCTTATTATGTAGCCTGTTATAAAACTAGGCAAATATCTAAATGAGTTGATGTACTCCCAGGAAGACCACTGTGTACCCCCAGGGGTATGTGTACCTCTGGTTGAGAACCACTGCCCTAGTGGGCCATGAAAATAAATTGGGGGTTGGGATGTGCTGAGTAAGGTAACACAAACAAAATCTGGTCCACCTTTGGTGAACCTCTTGAAACACACACACAAATAAATGATGTACATTTATCATTGATACATTTTTAACTCTTACAGTAAATAGAAAGGTGTCATGAAAATGTTTGACTCTAATAAGGGGTCACCAACCTGGGAAGGTTGGGAAACACTGATATAGTTGGATAGGATGCATTTGACATTTTGACATATATGCATTTGCTTCTTTCTTCCATGTAAACCCCTGCAGTAAAATCCTATTGGCAAAGGAAAGATGGAGGAAGCCAACGTCACTGTAGTGGCTAAATTCATTCTTGTGGGACTTTCCGACCTCCCGGAGGTGCGTTTTCCCCTCTTTCTGTTGTTTTCTCTCATCTATTTAGCCACGCTGGCAGGGAACATCACCATTCTCGTCGCCGTAGGAATGGATGTTCGCCTGCACAACCCCATGTATTTCTTTCTCAGTAACTTGTCCTTGCTGGATATCCTGTGTCCCACCATCATAGTGCCAAAAATGCTGGACATGTTCCTGTGGGAGAAGAAGGAGATTTCATTTGCAGGCTGCGTGCTGCAGCTGTATTTCCTTATTGATGTGGTGGGCACAGAGATCTTCCTTCTGGCGGTGATGGCCTATGACCGCTATGTTGCAATATGCCATCCCCTGAAGTACATGGTCATAATGAATAAAAGACTCTGCGCTCAGCTGGCGGCTGGCACCTGGATAGCAGGGCTTCTTAATTCCCTGCTGCACACGTCATTCACCTTTACATTATCTTTCTGTGGGTCTAATAAAGTCAATCAATATTTCTGTGATATCTCTCCTGTGGTAGCCCTCTCCTGCTCCTCCACCTATGCCAATGAAATGGAGGTTCTCATTGTGGCAGGAGTCTTAGGAAGCAGTGCTTTTGTGATCACCCTGGTCTCCTACATCTACATCATCTTTGCCATCTTGCGAATGAGCTCTGCTAAGGGCAGGCACAAAGCCTTCTCCACCTGCGCCTCTCACCTGACTGTGGTCGGCCTGTTTTACGGCACCACCATTTTCACCTATGTGCGCCCTTCCTCTCACTACTTGCCGAATCAGGGCAGGATCATTTCTATGCTCTATGGGATCATCACTCCCCTATTAAACCCCATGATCTATAGCCTGAGGAATAAGGAAGTGAAACGGGCTCTGGGCAGAGTGATCGGTCAGGAAAAATTCACAGTCAGGAGTTAAGTTTGACGCGCTGAAGCTCCAATCCCAGCATTTATGTAAGTGCTTAACTTTAAGAGTAATTCCACAGATATTGATGCGACCACTCATGTGCTTAAAGCTAAGCACAGGCTTCAGTGCTCTGTTGGCTGAGAGCCTTAGTATTCTGAGCCATTTTTTGCAATGCCCCATCCACTCCCACTGAAGCCAATGGGTATCTTTCCATTGTCGGAGCTGGAAGAGGCCCTGAGAAGGAAAAAACCCTTTCTTCTCCTGGCCAGCCCACCAAGGAATGAATCCAGTGCTGAAAGCATGAGCTGCTACAGCTTGAGCTAAACAGGAAAACTGCTCTCGATGGGAAATGTAACAGACTCACTTTCCCCATGGATTGGCATGGAAGAGGACCTGTAAAGCACACTTACCAGTGGGTTACACTTGATGTTGAATTGCTAATGCTAATGGCAGATTGGCAGCACCTCCCAATGTTATCAGTGGCCATTACTGGATCTGTGCAGGAAGTGGAATTGCCACCCTTCAGAACATCTTGCATTTCTGAAAACTGTTTCATTCCAGATCGGAACAAAATGTCAGAAATGGGAAATTTTCTCTGGAAGGGAATTAAAAAAAAAATTCCAGTGTGGAAAAACCAAAATGGAATGTAATTTAATTTAAAGACTGTCCACTTGTCCATCCACTATGGCTTCAGGGCTGCAGTTTATGTCGCAGGTAGGATTTTGCTATCTGGTCATTGCATCTTTATGGTTAGCTCACAGGAGTTAAATCACAGCCTTGACTGGAGGAGCGGGGGGGCAGGGGGGAGAAGTGGTGTGCATAGCCGCACCTCTCCAGGGGGATCACTCAGGAAGGCACATATCAGTCTCTTGATGTGGTTCCTTGCACATGCAGGGGGTGCACAATCTGGATTGAAGGTTTGGCACAGAGCGTGATGGAGCTATGACTCTGCCTACTGCTGGCTCCTCCACACCCCTCTCTGCCCCCTTTATGACATTCTGTTCCACATGGAAGCAGGAAATATCAGTCCCTAGAATACAGAAGGGAGAGACTGGTAATGTGACACCACCTTGAATAGCTCCATAAGAAACCTCTCATAATTTGGCCCTCAGCTGCCTGAATTTCAGAGATACAGAGCACCCATAAACCCTACCGGAGCCATGGGATCTGTGGTTGCTAAGTGCCATTGAAAAGCAAGCTATATATTTCTATAAGTCTGTTCTGTGCTTGGGACAATTGCCATTTTTTCATTGTTTTTCCTCAACCTATAATACACGTCCTTCAACTGAAAGCATGTGGCTGTTCTTTGTATATGGAAACCATGACTAAGGGAATAAAGAAGGGTGAAGAATTTGACTGTATTTACTCCTCCTTTCAAAATATTTAATACTTCTGTGTTATCCCATTTCATTCTTTACCCTTCCACTCTAAACACTTTGAATTCAGGTCCAAACTAAAATCTGAAGGCCCTGGAGTTTTGGAACCATATCTTGATCTCAACCTTGTGCCCCTATTTATATAACGGGTCAAACCAAAACCCATCAAATTTTGAGGAACACAAAACCTAATTGATATTTTGCACCTTGGACTACCACTATCTATTATTTTATTGAACAGAACGTGAATTTAACAAGATGGAGCTCAACCATAACTACAGATACATGGTCATCATATGCATAATAAGCTCTGCTTCCTTTGACACCCCTTTCATTTTTCTTCTGCTCAGTAGCTGCCACAACATATCCCTGTTTTAGTTAATTTACACTCAACCTCTTGGCTTGGCTCCTCTCTATTCCTAAATATATCTGCCAGCTGTGGATTATTTTAAACAGATGCCGATCCTGAGGTTCTGATGAGCTCTTTTCTTACCTTACTTAAAACTGCATTCCTCTCCTTTGACATCACATTTTTATGACCTAGTCTCTTTTTATGCCATTATGAGCCCATTTATGCTTCCCTTGCAGTTCCCAATTGCATGATGGAGATTAAAACTGGTCAGGAAATGAAATCCAACTCTGGGATCGACCATCCTTGCAAGGTCCCAGATCTTGGGCTGGAGCTGGATGCCAATGTCTACACAGAATTTTTCACTCCTGGAGCTCAAGCCCCATAAGCCCATCAGCTGACCCAGGTCAGCTGCGGGTTTTTGATCCCATTTGTAGACATACCCTGAGACCGCAAAGGCCAGACTTTCTTAACCACATTGTACAGAGAACCATCTATCTGAACAAACACTTACAACAATAGGCAGACCCCCCAAAAATAGATGGCAAGAATGACAAATGTGGACAACAGGCTTAATCAGATATGGTCTTGGAAATAGGTGGCGTTAGGGAATAGGTGCATAGAAGGGAATTGGACTTGACCCTCAGTGGGACCTTGAGAAGGTTGGATGGTAGCAACCTTAAAGCTTATCTCACCT